>JAWWEQ010016501.1:0-34256 GCA_035583055.1 Torymus tubicola
TATATATATATATCTGATCGCACGCCACGCGCTCGTTCACCGTGTATATATATATATATACACGAGCGATAACCTTTTTCAGATTGATCGACGTTCTTGTGCGCGCGCGCGCGCGCATTTGTAATCCAATTAGGGTATTAAATAATGTTTCTAAGGAAAAGAGCTAAAAAAAAAGTAAGACCGTCACTTTGTGTAAAATTAATTGAGTATACCCAAGGGGGGATGCGGAGAACCATTATATATATAAATACGCGAAATCGGTTGCGGCCGTTAACGAAGGTATATACGCGCGATTCGCGATTGATCGATGGGCTCGATATTAATAGGATGGATGTGTGTGTATGTGTGATTATAGTATATATATAGGCTAATTTTAGACGTCGCGATGATAAAACGGAGACACTAAGGTGGTATATAATTGGGTAAAAGGAAGAAATATATATATGTCGGCGGAGGTTATAGCTAATTTGATGAGGGGGGATCGAATGAAATAGTGATAATATTTTGAAACCTTAGATATACTTCGATCGAGTACACACCAATTAACCAGTTTTCCAATTGAACTGCGCTCTGCTCTGGAAATCTGTAGGGAATCAATTATACCATTTTTTTCATCGTTATACGTAGAAAAACCACACATTTTTTTTTTCAACCATCGACCGCTATAAATTTCGCGTGTAATTAATTATCACAGTTTAACTCTAACACAAAACTACACCAATGGCGTAAGGTACCACAGTTTTCCCACGCGTCTAATTAAGATTATATATATACGTACTACTTTCCCGATATAAATTTCCCCGCAACCGAATTTTTACCCCTTTTACATCAATTAACCTCACGCCGGCTGTTATCACTGTCGAATCTTGTTCTCTACATAATCATCGCGAAAAAATCCACAAACATATATCCGCGACACCCTAATTAACCACGTAATACGCGTTCTCTTATCATTCAGCGCGTATATATAAGTATATAATATACTTTCTACCTCCTCCTCC
The DNA here is from genome assembly GCA_035583055.1 of Torymus tubicola. Classification (NCBI taxonomy): domain Eukaryota; kingdom Metazoa; phylum Arthropoda; class Insecta; order Hymenoptera; family Torymidae; genus Torymus; species Torymus tubicola. The sequence goes on from JAWWEQ010016501.1 coordinate 1,002, forward strand.
TCCTCCTTCTCTTGAAAATAAAAGCTACCAAAGTATTGATAAGACGACACGATCGTATCCTGCGGGGCCAAATAATATTCCACGCGCGCGAGTTCGGTACAAGCTCCGTAAATTAGGGATCGGATAAGATAAAAAAAAAAGAAGAAGAAATAACTAGAGAGTGTATATATACGCGGAAATAAACGTGTAGAGTAAGTGCGTGCGAATTGATTAGATATGGTGATACCGAATTCACGTATGTGTGTGTATAATTGAAAGTGAAGTCGCGCGTGTCGCGTTATAATGATTAATTAGCCGCGAGGAAATTCGTTTTTCTCTCGTTTTTGTGCCTGCGTATGTGAGAGAGAGAGAGAGTTTATCGAGTATGAATTTTATACAGTCCGATAGTTCCGAATCGGTAAGTTCTCCTGGTGAAAAATATAATCCACAATTTGCTGTACCAGTTGTTTTTTTTTCTTTTTGCATGCGTATAGCACACGGCGTAAGATAAGTCGAACGTTTTTACTATACATTTTTGCATATATTACACCGTTGGTCGACCAGTACGTTTGTTTGCAGATATATACACAAACGTTTAACATTCCTGCGAATTAACCGTTTTCATTAAATTATACATATATTATATTGATTATACACGATATGTATGTGTTTAACTTTTACTTTTACGATTCATCCGTGCCGCATCGATCAGAAAACTTTCTATATATAAAAACCACTCATTATTATATACCCTTGTCGGTTTCTTATAAACCTACATAACGCTTGAAACGACCGGCAATCAAGTATACACTTAAATCGGTAGCCTCATCGTACACGTGCGACTCTCTCTCTCTCTCTGTCTCTTCTCTCCTGTGGTTATCTGACGAAGAGATAAGATTCGTTCGGATTCTCTGTAGTCGAGAGGACGGATGATCTGATCATGTGGATCTGCTTCATTTGGGTGTCAATGAGTCGAGTATATATATATATATATAGTGCACGGAATATTTATCGCGGTATAGGAGTGTATATGACATTTCAAGTGTTCTTGAAATTTCGGTTTGAATTTAATTCTTTGTAATTTTATAATATATGTGAAAAATTTATGCGACCTGATTAAAGCTATACCTGGAAGTATATATATTAATAAGTACAGCGAAAAGTAACAGTACGCATTTACACTAAAGTAAAACGCTTTTAACCTTTCGCGACATATTCCATTATACAAACTGACTAATAATTTCATTCCAAAATACGAACCGAGATCTCGTTTCACTTCGAATGTCTTACCGCACTTCAACTGCACACGATCCTTATCTTAAAAGCTACTTATATACACTCGCGTAACCTCGACCTTCGCGGTCCACTTACATATATATATATATATATATACACCGTCAAATTTTTCATCTCTGCATAACGGCTGCTACCACCGCTTAGCACATTAATTAAACACCCCATAAATATAACCGCCCCCTCTTATATATATACTACACGAGTGACGTTACGCAAGGGTAATTACACACGACTGACCCACGACGCGTGCAGCGTGCACTTTTTCTTTTTGTCCTCTCGAATACCTTTGCATCGATTAATCTCGTCGTGCGACATGAAGAGGGAGGAAGATCGCGCATATACGCATGTAGTGAACCGGTTCTTATGTGTGTGAGTATATACGTAAGTATTGTTTGCCGATGAGAGTTCAAAGAGATGACGGGACGCGTGTATGTGTATAGGTTGGGCATTGAAATTAGAGCGACTGTATGGAGGGTAGAAAAACGAGGTTCTTTGAATTGTTGTGAGATCGATTGAAATGAAACGTCATGTATAAAATTTTTTGTTACCAGATGTGTTTGAAGATTATTTTTTTTTTTTTTTTGTACTCGTTAGAACGATTCTTCTTAAATACTATTCTTTTACAACTTCTACTCGCCAATCGTTTACCATACATATATAGTATTTTACCACGATTCATATAAAACAAAAAAGTATCTCGTCATTCAACCGCAACCCGCATCTTCTCTCAACATTAAATTAATCATCAAATAAAACACCTTAAAATGTATATATATATACCTACTTCCCAACCTAACCTCGAGCAATTAATTAAATTACAATCACTTCGAACCGCACCTTTCCGCAAACCCTTCAATTATATACGCCTCACCCTTTGCGATAAAAAATTCCGGGGAATCCCCGTGTGCTGCGGCACACCACCACCTTATAATTCCCTTCTCTCGATAACTCTCGCGATAATCTCGCGCATCGCCAATCCCTGAGCATTCAAATTTTCAATCGACCGCACGCCGTGCGTATATACACTCGCATCATCGTATACGATCGCCAAGTGGTCTCCCCACCTGTATATAGGTATATATATACACTTAATTTGGTCGGGAGAAAAAGTGGCTGCGGAGCCGAAAAAGCTGCTGCTGTGAAACAGGCCGCCGCCGTTGGCGATCGTGGAACTCGTTTTGCAAGCTCACTCGTCGTCGTGGTGGTAACGAACTATACGCGGAGAGAGAGAGAGAGAGAAAAAGGAGGAGAAGGGATATATTTGCTTATAGGTTGGATACGAGTGACAAGAGCTTTTTGAAGAGCTGCGGCGAGGGAAAATAGCGAAAAGCGACGGTTTACGAGGTCGTTTACAAGGGTTATTAAATGTGGTATATATACATTTGTGAGGTATCGGGATGATGAGTGAAGCGACTTTGATGTTTTAGTTGAGGAAATATATACGTTTTTTTTGGTGTTTGTAATAAACAAAAGTTTTGATAAAAGGCAGGGAGGTGAATGTTGCAAAAGTGTGTATTTTATTGAAAATTGGTGAACCTAAGGTTTTTCAACAATTTATAACAACATTTATTATATAAATATTTAAAAAATGTTATATCGAAGAAAATATTTTAAAAAAAAGTCACGCTTTATTATTACAATTTTCTAATCGAAACCTCATATATCTACACTCTTGACCTATACGATTCTCAAATACTTCGCATTCTCCACATTCCTTACACACACACACACACACACACACACACACACACACAACCTACCGCAGCTTAATATACAGTAGCGTGCAGAGTATGTTTATACGAATCTCGCACGAGACCTTGCGCGAAAAAAACCGTGACCAATTTTTTTTTCTTCTTCGTTTCCGCCGGCCAAGGATATATCATAACTCCTCTTACTACCACGTCATAATCCGACAACCACCAAAGCCACTTGAAATTGTTTTCTCAAGTCGTTTGAAGATACTCGCTAAAGTGTATATATGGATTATTATTATTGGTCGCATTGAACTCAATATTAAGGAAAAGGTCGCGATAAAACATTTGACGTGCGTCGAGAGGAATAAAAGAATTATAATGTATGATTTTTTTTTTGGGTTGCTTTCTCGAATGATCGTTAAGTGTTTAAGCTTATAATGATTCAATGTCTTTACTGTTTTGTATATACTGAAAACACTGTCCAATTATACTAATCCTCGTTATGCAAAAATCTTCTAATCTCCATCAAAAGAATCCTACACACCAATAAACCCAGCCCACAATCACAACAATAATAATTACACTATCGCACCTTCCTATTATACATATCCACCACCACTCACACTCGTCCCGGTACATTTCCATTCTTCCTATATAAACACACACACATCCATCCAACCCATTAGCCACACCACAGATTCACCTCTTATCCCACCTCTCACATTAAGAAATCACCTTTTTTTTATCTTCTTACCTCTTCTTCTCTCACATATACACTACTCCTACTTATACCCACCTATATATACCGTTAAAATTCGCTATAGACCACTACGCGTGCGAACATTGTCATACCATAATCTTACACTTTATATCGAATCTTCCCGATGATATACACTGCGCCGCGCGTGCACGCATCACGGGATCAGTGTGTTTTAAGGTCAATGACACCGTTGCGACGTTCAGAGAGAGAGAACGCGTGCGTGCGTGCAGCGTACACGTTTGTTAGAGTGTCGTTATCCGGTTGATAATGACCACTGTCACTTTCACTGTACACCCATATACCGCGCGCTTGAGAGTGAACGAACGAAGAGGATGATGATGATGCTTTGGTTGGACCCTGGATTATCATCTTGTCGGTGGCTGTATAAGTTTTCGGGAGAAAATCGCGGGGTTTACAGTTATAGATTGCGATTTGCGGGGGATACATGTAGGATGAGTGGAATTTGTATAATGCATGATTAGTCGTCGGTTCTTCTTTCCTTTTGGAAAGTATATCAATTTACGGCGGCCAATAACAATATCACTATAGGTTATTTATTCGCATTTCTTCTGCTACCACATCCGCGTCGTTATATATTATAACACATCGCACGCATACCTCACAATCTCTTGCATAACGCGACATTAGTACATACATATACACACGTGCGAACGCTATACTCTTTCTCGTACATATCGAATAACTCGATTATATATATATACACGCGTATATGTGCATCGTTGCGAGAATGGCATAAACGCGCGAATCCCAGGGAGATATATAGAACTAAAAGTAATTCTCAAAACTTTGGCACACACAGTAGTATACTCACAGGCCGTTTTTCTCTCGTTCGTTCTCGCGAACATTCGAGTCGTTTGAAAAATAAACTTTGTTTTTTTTAAAAAGTGTATACTGAAATAATCTCGGTGCGATGGTATATAGGTGTACGACGGTTCGCCCTGTTTTATATATATATATATATATATACGCGGTCTTTATGTAACCGGTGGTAGGTATAGGTATAGGCAAGTTTTACTACTCGACATATGTTCATTGAAGCGCAGATGTATATATATGTGTGAGGATGATTGATTGATGAGGATTGGCGAGTGATTTGTGTGAAGCAAACTTTTTATAGGTTTTCACATATATAGCTGAATTTTCATTTTTATGGTATACACACCATATGGACACGATATCTAAATCATAAAGCTATCAACGTATATATACCAAATCATCGCACTCACCCCCTTTTCTATATACATTAAAAAAAATAAAAGCACATTTCATCACTGGAATATTACAAACTCAATTTATAACACACATACATACGGATGATTGACTATGATTTGATACGTATATATACGAATCTATTTCCATCGTTAAACTCGCGCACTCGTCAGGGTCACGGTTCAAGTGCGTTCATCGCTGTGCTATATAATTCGATAATATAACTCGAGTATATATATATATATATACACACGAAATCTCGCTGGTTCCCGGGTATAACACTATACTACTAAACTGCCGGCAATTGGGTAGCAGACATTGTCTGGTTTACCATTAAAATTTAATTCCCATGAACACGCGTGTGTGTGTATTACGCGTTGATGGTTTCATTAGCCATAACGTATACCCGTAGCTCATCTCTATCGATTATTATTATTGCCACGATTGGTTGGTAATTTACTACTACGGTTTCTTGGTATCGTTAATAATATATTAATATATCGACGAGATTAGTAATGACCGTTGGTTTCACGTATTTGTTTATTCACTAACCAATAATCTACCATTCAAAATTTCTACAACTCTCGATGCATCCTCGTGTCCACCCACTATAATATCCCAAAAACCCACTTCCTCCATATACTACACATGGGTAGCCCACATCCATCATATATACATATATATAAATACACACGCCCATATATACAAACCGGACGCACATAACAGCATATGGGGATATCACATATAAAAAGACCGATCCCGCTTTGCTATATACCGCCGCATACGGATCGCCCTTGGCGCGCAAATGTCGCGCAAATTGAGACAATACGAAATTAATCCCCCAGCTATATATATATATATATATATATATATATAAGCGTATAGAAGGGGACACATTGTATATACATATATATATATATATACATGCACGATGAGAGTTCAACGATCTGCACGTCTCAAGGGTCTTGTACTATGCGCGCGAGCGAGTGATTTAGGCGTATTAGAGCGCGGCCGCAGTGAACGGCCGGTTGAGGATCGCTATATTATGCTCTTTAGGATAATTCTCTATACCGTTTGTTTTATGCGAACTGAATATGTCATTATTATTATTCGTGTTTTTTTCTTTACGCGCGCGTATAATTGGTGTTTAATCGATGCGCGGCGAGTATATAATTGTTGATTTGTATATGTGACCGCGGCAAGAAGCGTTGGAAGGGATTATTCACACATAAATATATCTCAGTGCGCGATTATACGGAAGACTTATCAAAATGGACATATATATAAACAATATTTTTTTTTATCGGTGATTATAGTCAGTTTCTATACAATGACCTCATCTTTATGCTTTATATTAATCTACCGATGTTTTTTGTACAGCTAATTTGTTAGAAATAACTCATATAACAACAGCATTAATAATAATATCATACAATTAATAAATTAAAATTTGAATTCTACACATTAACTATATACATCACATATCATGCAGCACCGAATGTTTTCCAATAATAAGCCCGTCGACGATCTTCTTATCGCGCATACATATACATATATATATATTTCAATACCAATGTCATTGTCACATAGCTGCACATTAGGTAACTCGCTCTTCGCGTTCTTCCTTTCTTTCTCGTTCTCACCGATAACGCGCGGTATCAGTCGCGCAACCCACATTATATTGCGTCACACACACCCATCTTCTCTCTACATCAATATATTCCCAAACCTACGTATATAGCAGCAGAGAACTTAAAATAAGAACTGCATGGTACCACTACAACCACGTGGTCACGCAAAAAGCTACCGGCCAATTAGATTTATTATATATACCGCATGCTTCTCTCTCTCTCTCTTTCTCTCTTTCTCTAACATTAATTATCCACCGATATATAACTCGTATAGTAGCTGAGCAAAAAAGCGCAGCATACGGAATAAACATGACGACGCGACCGGACCCCTTTAGGCTTCTTAATTCCTCAAATTTGCGCGCGACGCGAGGAGCAGAAGAGGAATTCCCGTCGTTTCTTCGGAATCGCAGCAGCAGCACGTGTATGTCGTTGACCCGACTTGTTGTAGTATATATATGTATACGCATGGTCTTGTGGTGTGTCTCACTTTTTATCGGTGATCTCGCTTTCGGCGTAAGTCGGCGCGTAGTATATAGTGTTGGGTACGCGGTTCGAGGTCGCAGCTTGCGTGCCAGTTGTTTTCTGCGCTTTCTTAGGGTGATAAAGAGGAGTACGGGGGTTGGGGTCAGAGTGAAACCGAAAGGATTTTTGTTAAAGAATGTGTGAGCAAGGAATGGTCTATTTTGGTGAGAGAGATAAAGATAGAATCGCTTTTCAGTTGGCTGGTGTAATTCTTTTTATAGTTAATTTTATCAGTCTGTATGTACAGCTGTACGGTTGCATCTTAACATGTGATTTTTATAGAAACTTGTTATAGAAACATGTTTTGATATTATATCATAAACCTTTAAATCTATTATAGCGTTCCAACGCAATAACCCATCAGCATTTAAAAATGGTTCACCAAACGTTAACTTTTCCAATTCACCCACAATTTCCACCCTATACATATCAATCTACAACAATTTCACAATAATCCACGCATTCTCACATCTAACCAACCTCGACGCAATACTTTCACACGCCTCGTGTAACCTTGAACTCACACTTCCCACACATATTAATCTTAGCCAAAATTTCTAGCCGACGCGGGCTGCGTGCACTCGTGCCGCGCGACGGGTTTGTTTTGATCGCGGCTCTGTCATCAGCACGTTATACCACATGCGCACGCGTGTATAAGTTCGAAAACCGTGTGCACCACTAGGGTTATAGTGTTCAATCTAAATTATTTCTATGTATATTCATCGTATCTTGCTTAATTTTTTTCGTGTAATTCTAATTAATTAAAAAGCCATAATATACACGTGTACCTTATACCGATCGCTTCTTTTTTTTAGTTATATTACTATATAGGACAGTATATATAATATACCACGTTATACTTTTTTTTTATTATTTTGACAACCAACCATACGGACCGTCAAAAAAAATCATACACGTATATATACGCTTAGCGTCTCATAAATCAGCGTTTTATAGATCGTATTTCACGGCCTCGCTCTGCGTATATATATATATAAACGCCCTTATACGTATCGGTATCCTTTCATTAGCACGTTAAAGCGTCTTTTCTCGCGCCCCCGTCTTTACCATAATTTCTCATTTTTCCGGCTTTACATTCGTTAACAACTTTAAACTGTAGAACAAAAATAAAAGAAAAAAAAGGGTGTGCTCGGATGTATATATATATGCTTTATCGTTCCGATCACACGTTTACGGAGATAGCGTATGGCTGGAGGCGCGAGTATATGGGAGAAGAAGGTTATATATCACGCGTGGGTGTGTGTATATATGCGAGGAACGTATAGATGCTCGAGGGGAGATCGCATATATAGCGTATCTTATATATTGTTTTCGCGACGATTCGATACACGCGCGCGCGAAAAGTGGGAGGATTTAAAGGAACGTGGAACGCATCAACATGTCGCGGTGTATTGTAGTGGATTTGTTGGTGGGCGGTATGGGGTTTGAGTATATCTAGGAATGTAGGTGGTTAAGATATAATTTAGTTACAAGTATTATTGACATTAAAGGGACCCCGAATTCGATCTATTAATGTGTGTATGATAATTTTGTAGGGTATTTTATTTCGTACATTAAAAATATAACACTTTTCAAAAACTTCAAGAATTTCAGTTAACTATAAAAAAGGTCAAGTTAGTTATCCCAGCATCCCAATATTTTTAACACGTCTTATGTTACATTTATGACACACGCCACTTTTAACGTTCACCACATATGTTTTTCTATTCTAACAAAAAAAAAACATTTTTTTCACATTAACCAATCATATACAATAAACAATAATATACTCATATAATAAATTAAACCTTCCTTCTTAAAAAAATATTCAACTCTTCAATCCGCAATCCGAAACCCCCCTTTCGAAACGCTCAGAGCCGTATTCACTGCCGCAAACCTTCTCCGTAAAAACCCCCGTTACAAGCGCCAGAATCCAAAGCGCGCGCGCGCGCGCAAGTGACCAAATTCAAGGGCAGCGGAAAGTTTTTTTTTTATTCAGACGCGCGCGATTAACGCTGCGCCTTATCTTAACTGTCCGCCGCATGCGTTTTGTGTAATCGTTTCATTGTTTGAAAAACGTGTATATGTATATGTAAATGAATTAAATGTTCAATAATATATAGATGCGAAAAATTTGGTGGGTCAAGTGTAGGTTAGTGGACTTCGGGTGTCTGGGTTCGATAGCGATTATTATAATTGCGTGCCGTTGATCGATGAGGGGGGATATGCAAAAATAGTAGTCGATAAGTGAACGGTTTTTGGTTGTTATAGTGGAGATTGTTTGTATGTAAAAATAATGTTATGGTTAGTATGTTTGATTGAAAGTTTGTCAAAGTAGATGGAAAAAAAAAATTGTCATAAACGAGATTAAAATTGACGATAATTTATAATAACACGTTGTGTTTCATCCACTATTTATAACAAAACCTTACCTAATTCTTATCATTTTTGTTATTTTTAAATTATTTGGTCACCTCTTCACATAAATTGAAAAACAACCATGAACCTCACCGTGAAATCATCACCAATTCGTTCAATTGAATTTCATAAACGAACGGATTATAAATTGCACTGCGGTTCAGCAATTTACTCGCTACAAAGATAAAACAGGCGCGTTCGCGCAATGCCAAAGGAATTTTTTGCATTTATACTGCTTGAAAAAAGCGCAGGGTTATTAACCTTATACACACATATTTATATACTTTTCACTAAGTGTCAACGCGAGCTGCCAAACATATCACGCACTTATACATACCATTGACTAATTTTCCACTCCCCTCGTAATAGATATATTAACGTCTTCTTTCGTGTATATATGTATAATATACGATCGCTATGCGCGCGCGCATAAATCCGTGTGTCAATATTTTCCTGACCATTTGGCACTCAACGTAAATTGAACGGACGCCGCGGGGAAAGTTTTCCCTTGTCATAAATTTTCCTTGTCAATAAAGAAACTGTAATAAAATTTTCCCACCCTCCGCTAATATCTTCACAACTCTCGATTACATCACATCACTTCCCCGTATAATCCAGCGAAAAGGTTACCGACCATTCGGCACAAACAAAAACAGACTGCAAATCTTCCAAGATAAATACACACACATTATAAACACACACGCGGGAAATCCAAAGCGTCGAAAGATCCAGAAACCATCGTCGGGTTAGTATATATATATATATATATATATAGGTACACGCGTACGGAAGCGGAAGAGTCATTGACACGCGACATAAGTAGTTGTGTGTATAGGTGATTAACGCTCGCCTTGACTTTCGGTTCATCCGTCTCGCAGTTGTATGTAATAAAGTCTTTTTCCACAAGGGGGACGTACGTACGACACCGTGTGATATAGTTTTCGTTATAATGGACGTAGCAAGCGCACTGCGGTGTTGTTTGGAATTATGCAAAAGAGGGGTTCGTCCGAAAGAAAAACAAAGTGTACATCGTTTTAGAACGCCGATGAATCACTAACTTCTAGGTTCTATTGTTAGTTCAATATAGACTAAACAAAAGAATAGTTTATAGTCTTTTGTCTCTGACTATATACCTTCTATATCTTCCCCTTATACAACGCAATCCTTAAACCTCTCGTTACACAATCACACCACCAATCTCAAAATCCAAAAATTATTCAAGTGTCTTTCCATGTATCTCATCTCGAACCCTTTATAACCACACCCATCACCCTTTATCACACGTATCGCGCATACAGCTACCAACCGCGCGCAGGTGTACGCACAAACTTGTGCGCTAACAACCGATATATATACCACATCACTTTGAACATCCTACAAAACCCGTTACACCTCTTCTTCCTGCTAATCATCATCATCATCATCCTTATTTATGCATATACATATATAAATCCGATACACTAAAACCGGTCCTCCCCTTATCATCCTTCAATTTACCTAATCGCTGCGTACACGCTAACTTGCAAAAAGTCACACGCTACATACACACACACACACCTGCGACATTGATAATAACGAGAAAAAGAGAGTATATATATATATATATATAATCGATCGACCCTCTCTCCTCCAGTTTTACAATATGTACGTACATGTTGGAATCTAAACGTATGTGTATGATGTATATATACATATTCTTAGTCGAGCGAGCTTTCTAGATCAACGTGTGCGCTTCGACGACGACGCCAGACGCATAAACGAGCGCTGCGTGCGCGCGTTCAGGTCGTTTCAGAGATATGACGTATTTCGAGGTGCGCGCGCGCGCGCAAAAGAGAAGGTGGAAGAGAGAGAGAGAGCTGATGACTTTTGGAGATGAGAATAGGGCGGTATTTGGGCTGAGAGGTTGATGACTGCTCTCGGTCTCGTGCAAGTGCGGTCGGAGAATACACGCGTGGCGGACGTATTATAATGGTATATGAGTTGGGGAACGTGCGCGGGGTGTATAGGTGAAAAATGTGGGATTCTTGGTGCGTGAATGTGTATAAGTGTTGCGTAATATACTGTTAGAGAGATGTGGGTTTTTTTTTAATTTATGATGGCATCGTATAGTAGGTATGGGTAATGAAAATGTATATATAAAAAGTATTTAATATCTGACCGTCCATAAATAAAAATATTATTTGAAAATAATAAGCGTATATGCGTTACACTTTACGTCTTTATTCATTAATTATTATCTTCTCATTAACCCCCATCATTCAGAAAATCACTCGGCCTCAGAGGCACCTATATAGTAATTAATAACAGTGTATCACGAAGCAACACCTCGGCTATTAATTATACCAGTACCAACCATCCCTATGTATCATTACTCCACACCTCTCTACAAACCCATTCGCCATGACCAATTTCGCCGAATCAACGTACAACTAATCGCTGCCTTGATTTCCCAACTATATACCCGTTTCCTCTTACTCTCAAGTTCACAGCTTTCCTATCTACAAAAAAACATACACATACATACATCTGTACTATACATATATACATACACACCAACGAAGAAACATCGCTGAGAACGTTAAAAAAAGAAAGAAAGAAAGAAAGAAAGACAAGTCGACAGCAGCAGCGCGACCCACCCAAGTGTCGCCTCGACTACATAATTCTTTCGACATGTACTTGACTCAGGGCACAAGAGAGAGAGAGAGAGAGAGAGAGAGAGAGAGAGAGAGAGAGAAGTAGTAGTAGTAGTAAGGCTAGAGAACAGTGGGAGGAGAGAGAGCGCATCGAAATAGATCTCTCGAACGAGACGATGTCGCGTGAGTCTACCATAAATTCGGACGACGCGTCGCATGTGCTGTCGTTTTGTTGTAAGAAGAGAGGAGAAAGGGAGGAGACGCGGAAGCGACCGAATTGATTATGATATGTGTGTGGAGGTTCATTGTTCCATGCTAAGTGGAATTTGAGATCTGAGTGGGTAGATTAATTTGCTATCTCTCGTCTTGGCTTTCGGTGGATTCTAGTAACGAGTTAGTAGAGAGGAGGATAGAAGCGATGCGACGACATGTGTATGTGTGTGTGTGTGTGTGTCGGATGTCGGTGTGTTACGTCACCGTGTCATGTGCTGGATGTATATAATACGTGAAGTGTATTACGAGTTTACGAGAGAGAGAGAGAGAGAGAGAGAGAGAGAGAGAGAGAGAGAGAGAGAGAGAGAGAGAGTAGAGATGCAGGAACTAAGAGGTGTGGTGTAAGTGTGAAGTTTACGGGGGTATGGAATTGAAATGCTTTGGGTATAATGATATGGAGGAAAAATGTCGTTGTTACACAGAATATATTTGGTATAGAAAATTGACTATAAACATCATTATGAAAAATTTTCAACAAACTTGTGCTAATTTTCTCGATTTTTTCTATCTGTAGTATTTTATGTTTTTTCTAATCATCATTCTACATTTCTTTTAGCATTGATTTTTATAAATAAAAAAAAAAATTTTATTTCGAAAGTTCATTTATTTTATATAAAATGTACACGCAATTTTATCATACAATAAAAAAAACCGGTATCTCTATTTTCCGTATGCAACTCGAACTTCCGCATACAATCCAACCTTCCACTATATACCAAACTCCAACCCAATCGTCACATATACACGATACCATCCCATTCCCTCCCTCTCAACCATTACCACTACCATCTCTCCGCATCCACCTTCCATATATCTTCATATTACCTTATATCTCTTTTCTCCAATACACACACGCAAAACCCACTAATAGATACGCACAACTATACACACACATACTCATCGTGTCGCCGAGTATATCTCTACGTGTCTCTCGTATACTTCCTTTTTGCGGCCTACTCCGGCTAGCTTTTCTTAGCAACGTCGTCGCGTTCGCCGGACCCGATCTCGATTTAACTTTCCCGCGCGTGTGCGCGCATTGGCACTTGGCTCGAGCGCGAAGAGCGATGTCTATATGCTATAGGCTTACCTCAAACTCCTCGATTGTTTGGTGTACCCGCGATGTGTAAGGTGGTATACGGGGTTGTTGATTGGGGTTTTTTTTTTGGTGGAGGTTTTTTTTGGGGGTTAAAGGTGGGAAGAGGATATGGATTATTAGGGTGCGGTCGCGATCGACTTTTCTGTTTATGGTATATAATTGTAGGAAATTGATTTTGTTAGAGATATATAGAGAGTGTCGTCATTTGCATTTCAACTGATGTGTAAATAGATTATTGATTCGGTTTTTTTTTTATTTTTTGTTGTTCGTTGATGGTTTAGGAGTGTAATGTTAAATCTTATTTATTCTATATGAAATAATGGTTTAAATAAGAATATAAATAAAAAATAATTAAACGTAATTATCCAATGCACTTCTCTATATCCAATAGACATCGAATAATATTTAATACAGCGAAAAGTTTTTACGGAAAAAGAAACTTTCGAAACCTCCCAATAAAACTAAACCATATATACCGACCAATAAAAAATAATTTATTACACTTAAAACCCTATCAAACTAAAAATACACACGCATACACAACAGAGCCAATATATTCACTCAAACAAACGACGATTACCAGGTACCATAAAGAATCTCCAATATCTCTGGTGAACCGCCAACAATCATCGGGAGACCCCCAACATCATACGCTTATATTTATCAAGGTTCTCGCGAAAAACTGCATTTATATATGCAGCACACGTGTACAATACGCGCTTAAATATCTCAAAAGTGGATTGAGTTAGCGAACTGTTGTACGCTTTAGTTTCAAGATGACGACGACTCTCATGCCAACAAACTCACGTAACGAAAGTTTCAGGAAATCGTGCCTCAGACATGCGCGGCCGCCGCATATATACGAAAGCTTCTCCTTCGTTCGGGGACGTACGGACTTTATTTTCGGGGGGCTATTGATTTGTATATGCTCTGATTTATACAGGAGAGCTAATTGCAGAAGTGGAGGTGATTCCTCGATTACTGAATGAAATCATCTATAAAAGGGTTTGTCTTATATATATATGTATTATGTATAACGGTGCGACATCCTAAACAGCGGCTTAATTATCCAAATAATCCGGATACCCTAAGGCTATACATAAACATATATCTACACACACACACACGTGCGATCACGGGTACAAGATAAATCTGAGTAACGCGGGTGGTAAGCATATACGACAGATAACACGATCGGTCTGTCAAACCGCGTATTCGTCAGAAGCTTGGGTGAGGCCGGAAAATCCGGAGGAATGTATATGTATACGTGTGATGTGATCGTATAGATGTAGGGATGTTAAAGAGTTAAATGATAGATTTCGGTGGGAGGGAAAATGTTTGGTGTGGATGTTTTCAGTGTAAACTGATCTTGATTAATTGTGAATATCTATGTGAAAAATTAATATTTATCTATATAGAGTTGCGCGTGGTTGGTTTAGTTTTTGTAAATGTTCTGTTCGTTGAATGATATACAATATTTTCTTTTAATAAATTATATATCTCATTTGATAATACATCTAACGATTATTTATTCTTTTTGTTACAGGTAAGTTCCAGAAACCATAGTAAATTACAAAGAAAACTATATACAGATCAATGTAAGTTTACTCGTACATTATCCGCATTCTTTTAACTCTACATATATAAAAGCTTCCATATATACATTATAAATTTATCGAAATCATTAATTAATTAAGACGAATGAAAATCACTTTTACTCTTACCATTGGAGAACGTTCGAAACGATCGCGATAACGACATGCTGGCATGCAAATGACTCGTAAAAACTGACAAATTTCAAGATCCTCAATCAAAGTGTATATATACACCGACATTAAAAAAAACCCATATACTTGACAGCAATATACTGACGAGTCGTGTAGTCGTCGTAAAAAAGTGTCGATGACTATCAACGACCTGCTAAGTACACTTAAAAAAAAAACCTCTCAAAACCCGCGCGTTGCCTTAAGAGAGTGTAAGTATGAGTACTATACAACTGTACCACTATGCTATTTTAAACAGACCGCATTAGCAGCTACGCGTATAGTTTCCATTAGTAGCTGCCGGATATGTCTGGGCCGCGACGAAAATCGGGAGAAAGTTCGAATTTTCCCAAATTCACCGATACACATTTACCGCTCTAACCCACTTTTACCTCTAATCAATCGAATGTCATTTTTTCCATTCACTTTGTTTTGTGTTTAGCATATAATCAAAGAAAAAAGAAGGTGTTGTAAAAAAGAAATCCTCAAATTTTTTTTGCGATTGATAGAAACGTTAGATATAGGATTAATGACGAAATGATGTATTGATGCTAAAAAAAAGTACCCGCGTGATGATGTGCCGTCTCGAAGCTGTCAAATTAGTCAAGAAAGTTTGGCAATGTGATGTGCGTGTGTGTGGCGGATTTGTCATAGCTTTGGAATTTTTTTTTTCTGTTTCTATGTGTGTGATGTATTGTTAGCGTTTGATACTGTTTTTTCTTTTCTTTCATATTCGCGTAGAAATTTAATTTTAGATTTGCGGTTCGTCTCAATGAATAGTGCGTAGTAGTTTCTAATAGAGCCGCTAAAATAATTGCTAAAGACGTGTACTTTCTCACGTTTATGAATACATCTATAATTTAACAGAAATATTAACATTTATCGCCGTATTAGAGTCGTCGTTCTCTTATATAATATTGTTTGGAAATCCTATATATAAATTCCACGTGTATATTATAGAATCATTCGGAAGCATCGTTTTCCACCTTAAATTATAACGTTATATATATACCTATAGTCTAAATTTTCCACCTATGCGACAACACGACACTTCAAAATTGACATATTTATTAATGGAAAGCTATAGCGTTTTTGCATAATTTCAATGTCCTATTATCATGTAAATAGCGCAACACACTCAAGCCCAAAATACGCATGTATATTTCCAAATTATCTTTCTACTTCTAAATCACCGATTACCGTTTCCCCACTTATACAATAAATAATCAAAACCACATTTCCGTTAGAAACCAAAATGTCAAAAAATATCGAACTACATAACTAATTACGTATATACGTAATCGTTCTTAATCACTCGTAACTCACACAAGCATGGCACGCATTCAACAAATTTATCAATCCTTATTACACATTCCTTACTACTCCTCGCATCTCTCCAAACATCTCACATTCCTCCCTCCCACACATACATACATACATACAGTTTCCACGCTCCCTATATACACTTACAACTCCAATTCCATCCGCGTATAACACATGCAATTTCCTTTTGCCTTCCGCAAACCGCATCATTCCTCTCTTTCGTGAAATCACGCGCGGCGAGTAGCAACATATACATACATACATACACATATGTGTGTGCGGTGTGAATAAGCGCTTCGGGCCATTCACATTCACGCAGCGCACGCGCGCGGACTATAATTAGTCGCCTCACGCGCGGCGTTCGCTCGCGCAATTTGCCGGCTATTAAGGCGCCCTCTCCCTCCCTTCCCTCTCTCTCGTGTGTTTATCGCTATATGTATGTATGCGTGAGGTAATAAATCAACGGGTGGAGTTCGACGGGTGCGCGAATAATAATTTTTTTTTTGTTGTTTTTAGCGTGTAATAGAGAGCCTTTGGGTTTTTTGGTGGGTTATATGGTAGGTGCGTGTATATAGTTTAGGTGAGATGGGCGGTTGTATATAGAGGTGCAATTGGGAAAGTTGAATAGGGTGTTTAGAGGGAGAGATATGTGGTGTAATTGTAATGGTTTGGTGAGTAAAATGACGTGTTATAATCGGTGGGTGTTCGCAGGATTAATGATGTGGACAAAATTGGATGTTAAGGTATGACGAAGTGTAAGTACACCGCGGTTAATGGTAGATTGACACGTGACAATTATATATAGAGTTTGTAATATACTGAATACGTGTTACATGTGATTTATTATTGGAAAATGGTTACTATTAATATTTTATGCAATTTAAACAATTTTTTTTTGACTTTTTTGTCTACCAAAAAGAATTTATTTGAACGCAAATTGTTTTCAAATTTTGAAACTTTTTCTGTTTGTTACGATTGATTTGGAAATTACAAAAAAAATTTGTAAAAGTATACTTACACGCAAAATTATACTACTATATGAAATTATAACAAAACACACTTGTCTAATTCCATTCCAGGATACAATTGCTTTTTCAAAACGCTAATGTATCGCTAAAAATCATCGAAAGAATATACCTCGCAGATTAAAGTATAATATAATATAATTATATATAGCATTCTCGAACCTTCGCACCAGATAATCTCAATTTCCGCGCGTAATACGCGTTAGCTTATATAGCTATCGAAAATATTCCAAAGAATAAAATAAGTTATCGTTTAAAACTACAATTTTGAACGTTTTATATAAATTAATATGAGAAAGAATTACCATTGCTACCGAAATGTATAAACTAACCGCATAAAGTTTAGCACTCGTCGCATGTTTTTCGTTTCGTTTCACGTGTCGTGTTCGGCAATTACATAGTTTTGCAAGTTGCGAAGGCTGCGCTTGTAATACACGAGCGTCACAGTTTTACTGCTCGGCGCGATAATACAACGTACATGCCCGTGCGTTGCTCACGTGGACACTTACAGATATATATAACTTAAGAGAATCGGACAAAAAATCGTCATTTACATGCGTTAAATTCTTCGTTTCTTCTTCAACCCAAGAATAAAAAAGAAACTATCGTTACATAAGATACACGTCAAGAGAGAGAGAGAGAGAGAAAAGAAGGTTCAGTGACCTACATATACACTGTAATATTGTTGATGTGACAAAGCCGGGGGAGATTATTAATTACCTCGATTGTCTTTATATTATTCTTTTTTTTTTTTTAATGCAATCAACTTTACACCGGTATATAATCTTGACCTGCCCGATAACGCGAAACTCTCTCAATTGATCGACGAGTGCAATCTGGACTTTGATGTTTAATCTTATATACTATATATAATATGTAAGTACATCAAAAGTTGTATATACATAAAAACGTATACGCAACGTCCGCGATTTATTGCAGACGAGGTATATTGACATGTCTGACTTCTTTGACATTACCGCGTTAACAATTTAATCCTCGATTACGATTTATATATATATATAGATTTTGATATCGCGACAGGGAACTAAATTCAATCGAAGAGGAGGAAAAAGAAACGTTCGAATCTCTGCGCGTTACGTAAAATTAATTCTATATAGGAAAGAGGCGCTAAATTGACAATTACACGAATGATCGGTGCGGTACGACTTAACGCCTGTTTATTATGAAATATACTATGTATATATATAAACGATGGCGTTCCACTTGTGTCATAATGTAACGAGGCTTGCACAATGATATACCTTTCTGCGAATACATTATACAGCTCGAAGTGTAATTAAATATATGAGAAAAATAGTCGGTAAATCACTAACCGTGTTTGTAATTTTCTAAGCGACGGTGCGGATATTTATGATAATACATACATACATACAGACGTTGCATCGTTGATATATATACTTGACGGACCCCCCGTGATGCGAAGTTTAAAAGGTTCGGTAAAAATGTTGATTAAATTTCAAATTCAGATTCGTTTCATTTGACACGCGTGTATATATAGGAGAATGTATTCGCGTATATATACGCGTGTTACGCGATCATTTTCGGGTCGTGGGAAGTGTCATACATACGGATACGTTGTGCAATTATAATAATCCTTTCTTTTTTCATATATATATATAACCTGAGGGTTTAATTATAAGACGAGGCGGGGTATCGTATATTATTAACGCTTTTGTAAAGAATATAACTGTGTCTTAGGAGTCGTATAATATACGGTAGCTTCGTGTCGTATAACGGCGATGTAACATTTTGCATATACACACGTCTCGGTTTTGACCGAAAGTTGAATGAAATTTTAATTGCTTTGCATGCTGCGGGTTACGACGACAATGTGCGCGCCTTGACATCCTTGTAATTAGTTTATGCGATATGGGAAAAGCTTTATTGCTATATTTATTATACCTTTTTCTTTTAGATTTTAATTATTTTTCGCAACCCAATAGACAACGAAAATTTATAAATTAAAGCTTCAATCATAAGAGAATATATATATATATATGAAAAAACTGCACAATTTATGCTATTCTCTCGTCATAATGTGCAACACAAAAAACCGCCCACTCGAACGTGCGAAATTATATATATGTTATAAGCGATCCGGTTATCGGATCAATCCGCCAATGCGCCGCGCGATAAGTCGAGCTTCATCCACCCGATGATGATCAGCTGTCGGCCTGCGATGTGCCTTCTCCGAAATAAACGCACGAGATGTACGTATATTTACGTATACGCGCTTATTTTGATTCGGATCTGCGGGTTCTCAACATTGATATTCATCGCTTCTTTTCTTTTTTAATTTAATTAAAATTTAATTGCGAGATTAAATTTTATATGGATTTCTTTGAAATGCTTAGAAATATCTATAATCAAATTGTATAAAATCGCAGAATTTACCAGAACATATATAACACTTGTAGCTCTTAATCAGAAACTTTGAAAACGCCTCGCAATTTCGTTTTATTATTATTAAAGTTGTCACATTGTGCTAATATACATTGATTATCTCATATAATAGAAAACGGTGACTAACCTATACGCGTATCATCCACTACCCGATATACATATCACATCTATTCTTTTCTCTTATAACCAACCACAATCGACCTCTAATTACCCACAATACCCGCGCCGTTCTCCAGTTCAATCGAATGTCAATGCCAATATCGAAACCTGCTCTCTTCCATATTCATATATCGGCCCCTTTTAAGCTCTTTTGCTGACGTATATATATGTACAAAAACCCGACCTTGCACATTCACTTACTCTCTCTTGGTTATAAATTTCGCACGACATATATCTAATGTACATATAACGGCAAATGATGCAAGCCGCACTCATCTTTCTTACGTACAACGTTTCCATGCGCTTACATATATATATTTTTAAAAATCCACCCACACTTCCGATAAGCCATTAGCACACGCTTGTACATATATATATAAAAGCAGCTGTTTGTATAGTATACATATATATTGCTTAACCTTGACTTGATATCTCTCTTTCTCTTTGCTGACACAGTGTGCAGTGGTATAAAGTCACGTGCTCGTCGTGACTGCGCTACGTTAGTATATAGTTGTACTCTATTTTTCGAATTTCTCTCTCTCGTGGAGAGACTCACGTGCGCGGGATCAGGTGGTTGTAGCTCGATTTGGCCATCGTTCAAACTGTAATGTCGAGAGGTATATTGGTTGGATGGTGGGTTGTTTAATCACGGGGTATAAGTAATGGAGTAGAGTCGCGTGCTTGTGCGTAAATATATGTTAGATTATGTTATTATTGGTATAATAGGAATGCAGACTATTTTGAAAAAAAAAATCTGCTATTATAAGGATCGTGATTCAGTAGAGTGCTAAGTATATATAAGAATTACTGTAATGGATTATATTTGCAATTCAAATTATATACACCTCGTAACTGTTAATTGTTTATCCATTTATACACACACACACTTTCCTCATCAACAACCTTTTAAATATACATTTTATATTTCCCCCCACTCGATTAATCTCAATATAAATTCGCCGCACATCCATCAACCTTCCATTAGCAAAAATCTGCACGCTCGCTATATAACCATCACTACATACTACATTACGCAACTATGTGCACCCACGTCATCGGGGAATCTCCTTTTCTCGCACACGCACGTATCATCATCTACATCGTCATCAACAGGATGATATTATATACATCTATACGCGGGGGTGTCCCACGTCAGACACTGGCGTTCGTGCCGCGGCGCACGTTCGCCATTCTTCATATATATATATAGCCGACGCGCGACCTTGCCGCGAGTGCAATATACTCGCGGAATAGTCCGTTTCTCCTCCCCCCCTCTTCTCTCTCGCATTTATACGAGCGCGCGCGTCTCATGCACACCTCGAGCGCGAACGCGATGTGACGTTTTTTTTTTTCGCGCAACGCGACGACGACGCGACGATGATGACGCATGAGAGTGCAGAGCGCAGCTGTGTGTGTGGGAACGACCGATGAGGTTTGTGCGGTGACTGGAATATATGTGTGTATATATATATATGTAGTAGTGGAGGTGGTGTTACAAAAGTACCGTTTTTTTTAAATTTTTTGTTTTTTGGGGAAATGCGGTCGGGTAGGTTAGGGATAATGTTTGTAAATAATGCTTTTTTGTAATGTTGGGGTGATTAATTTTTTGAGATTAGTTGAGAGTTATATATAGGATTGCAGATCATGTGCGGTTTTAGTTTTGATTTGCGACGGTTTTGCGCGTGGATTGATCGACGTTTGTTCGATATTGATCGATGGACCGCGATTGATTGATTTACGTGAATTAGAAACATTCTACTTTTTCAATATACTATAACAGAGATTATATATTAATTAGTACTTATATAGATGTACACGTATATAACATAACGACACACGACCTTATAGTCCAAAAAGTATAGCGTTCAAATCGATCGGTAGAAGAAATTAGAACGTAATTAAAGTATACTTCAATTCGTTCAGCGACTAATGGACTTTCTTTTAGAAGATATATATATATATATATATATATATATGCCTCTCCCCTTGAGGTCCACGACCGTGCATGAATTTTAATGAGGGTATTTAGTTTTTGGAACAGAGACTTGCTAAGGTATATATACTACAACGAGAGCAGCATATACTTTGACGTTTGAAAAATGCTGATGCGTCGGTTGTCGGTCTGAACACAAGCGTATAGATGTATATAACACATGTGGCGACCGAGTTGCATCAGTTTTTTTTATTCCGTATGCGGAAAGTTAAATAGGATGTATATATAATATAAACCGAGCGACGCAAAAAGGATGGATACGATCTGTATGCAGTTTTTTTGATAACAATATAAAGTGTCAGTGTGTATATATTATATGCTGCATTGTATATACATATATTGTTTTGTAATTTATCCGATATATAACGATGATTAGAGGTGTTTGATAATCTTGTTGATTATATTACGTTACACTTGACTTTGCGATGAGGATACCTTGACGATAAACTTTTTTTTTCTAATTATTGTTTTTAAGTACGTAATTTAAAGTTACCAAAGTGAATGGTCGGTAAGACAAGTTTATATTGTTCAGGTCGGTGGGTTCATAACTGAAGTAAATTTCCTTACAATCCACTATAAACATATATATATATATATATATATATATATATATATATATATACAACACCTCGTTCTCAACCATCATTCGCTAACCCAACAACATCACCGGTCACTACATTATAATCAACACACACGCACATATACCTAAACAAGCACGCGTCCGAATTCCTCACTCACTCTCACTCTCACTCATTACACACATTTTTCCCCCGCGCGCGCTTAATTCACATACAAAGGAAACGCTTCCCGGTTCCAACAGCGTGCACTATATGTATATACTCTCACTACATACTCTCTCATCGTATATAGCCTCTATAAGTATATTGCATTACGCGAATTTAGGCCGAGAGGCTATTGACAATTGCAACGAATACCAGACACCTATATATATACATACACGCGTGCATGCATACCTACTATCTAAATTTGTTTCCCACGCGGAATTCACATTGTGGGTGCTGAAGAACTTATATATACGCGAGGAGCGCTTCCGTGTTTTCGTTGCTTTGAGGTGTACGTGTGTGTATGTGTGCGAGTACGCAGGAGTGATTGATCGATCGGTGTGCGGTGTTCGATTGTAAGCGGTTGTATATATAGCAGACGTACGCGTGCGTTGACTCGCTCATGGAATTTGATCGGGTTGTGTGGGCGGTGATGTATGAGTGTGTGTTGGGGTATACAGTGAGAATGAACAGATTGGGTGTAAAGGAGTAGCAGTATAGTTTAAATATATTAATATTGCTTTGTTTATATACGTATACATAGAGAGATTAAAAATCATCTTGAATACACAATAACCCCATCGTTTACGCGCACTACAATACATTGCCTAACCACTACACACACTTACAACTACACATTCAATTGAAATATCCCACTCACCACCACCACGCACCGCATGTGCAACAACATACAATATCTCCTCGAGATACCGATCTTTCTTTCTCCCCGTGTGTCTCCTACCACCTAGAGAACCATTATATAAATTCGCCGCTCTTTCTTTCTCTCTCCCTCTCTCTTTCTCTCTACACGCATGCAAATACCTCACGCGTAAATCGCATCGGAGATATCCGCAGCGAGCGATAAACCACAACTGCGACTCCCCCCCATGATTCTAAGAACCTCCACGTGTAGCATATAGCTAAGCGTATACGAGAGCTGGTCTATAAGGTTCGCTATATAAATCATTTTCTTTATATGCGCGCGCGTAGACTTGGCGCCGTATAGGTAGTGTGCGTGGGGTATGGTTTCGGCTACTGCTACTATGGGTCAGTGTAGGGATATATATATAAGAGCGCCGTGTGGGGTATATAATGTATAGAGGTTGGTGCGCGGTTTCGTTTTTTTCTTTAAATGGGGAGGAGTTGTTTGCGAGATGGTTATAATGTTTTAATTTCGGTGCCTGCAGAGACGCGGATAAGTCTAACCCACGGGTCGATGACACGTGCGTATATCTGCGTATGTGTATACAGGGTTTTTGGTATAGTTTTGAACTATATACTTGAACAAATGTTTTGCTATAAATTGATTATACATTTTTATAATGTGTTTTATATATTTTACGTATATCAATACATGTTAATCACTACTTCCTTTTCGTATATTTACCGCGATAATAGACCCAATTCCACCGATACATTAAATAAATAAATTTCAACACCGCATATATCAACCATATACGCACAACATCCGTTACAACGGACCGCAGTCAAATAATTCAATCACGTATACCGCGCCACCTTAATTAGTATAAACACTGCCTCTCGATACAGCCTATACACGCGTGCATTCTATACATATATACGATTTATACGATCGCCTAACGCCTCTTTAATAATCCCAACACGTGCACGTGTGTATAATAAGACACCGGCGCGGCAATGGTCAAGGCCGTACACACTATATGTGTATATAATAGCCGATGAGGTAATATAATCGATTCGATTCGTTCGGTAGTTTTGTGTGGTTATATAGGAAAAAGAGGTTCTTTTTATATTGCTCGTGTATATTGGAAATCGTCGATGATTATGGGCCCATTAATCATGAGGGGTCAGGTCGGAACACACACAAACGTGTTGGTATATAACGGATATCCGAAGGTCTTTTTTACGGGATTATTATTATATGCCTGCTTCCAGGTGGTATCGATACATATACATATATATTATATACCAATGCCGGTTTTATATACATCAGTATACCGCGTTATTCATTCTTCACGTACGATACACGCGCGCGCATCTGGCATACATTTTTCGACATCGGGTCCCGTATATATACGCGTCGTTAATTGCGTCCATCGTTGTGAGAATATTATATCCGGGAGATAGCGTGAAATTTTTCGTATATCATCGTTAAGTCAGCGCGGTTATAGGCGTCAATAAAAAATATACACTCTCTACACATTTTAGTTTTTATATACGCATCATTAATATATACGATTTCTTGGATTTCACGTATATTATAGCTGTGTACTGTGTAGGTTTAGAAACTTTTGATCGTTTAAAATAGTATACATTATATTATATATATGTACTTTGAACGGTTCAACTTTACTCTACGACTACAGTACGTATTTCAAACTCTTTAGATCCGTATCGAGTATATATTTTTATAAATATATTGTTTCTCTCTCTCTCTCTCGCTTAGGCAAACTTAAACAGCACACCGAAAGCGCGCAAGCGCCAAATCGACCGTGGATAATGGATATTCTATCGTCGAATTTATATATATCGGCACGCGCGCACGAAGCTGTTAATGCAGCCCATATCGATATATAATATACGATGCCGTCAAATTGTCGATTCTCATATATACGCGCGTGGTTTCGGTGTATTGCTTTATATAAAGTAGGTTTAAAATGCGATGGCGGTGCCTAACTATACTGTCTATATCTGCGGGTGTGGGATTTTATATCGGGTATACAGCGATTTTTTGGGAGATCGAGAGGGTTGATAAGATCTTAGGTATTAATAAATTTTCATTTTTGTGAATACTGGGGTTTCGTATGTGTGTACTTCTTTTAAATATAATTCGGTATTTATTTATCGTAGGAATATTTTGCAATGTGTATTGGAGCAAAATATTTCTGAAATTTATATATAGGAAAGGTGAATGCCAACGAACACGTAACTATAATAATGTAAGAGTGAGGATGTAAGCATGGAGAATATATGTAATATCTTTGACTTTTAAAGTAAAATTTATCGGTATATAAATAAGGAATGAAGTGTTTAAAAAATTTATTACAAATTTTACTACTGGATACAGAATGATATATTGACTGTTCAATTTATTTTAGGAAACGTTCACTCCTCATTTCATTCGTTTTTCCTAATTAATTTATTGCTATTTTAATTTCACACTTTATCGAAACATTAAAATTTTTCAAATCACCTGTATAACTTTACATCCTAACGTTACAATTTCAACCACTCTATACACCAAAAACAAACCACCACCATAATTCCCTCCCAAAAAAAATTCCAACAACATTATTTCGCACGATTATTTCGCACACACACATACACACCTTCTCACGTTCCACCTCATCAATTCCCACTTGCACACATACACAGCTACACTAGCGCATACCAATCCTAATCCCACTCGACTGCAAAGCGCGCGCGCGCGCGTCTTATTTACAACCCGTGTAACTCTATATCTTCCCGCACACACACGGCGGCGGCAACGACATAAAGACATAATAATGCGCGTGCACGCGCGCTTACTACTGGAATCGGCGCGGCGATTGAAATTTATACGCGTATATACAGAGATGCCACTGCCCCGCGCGCGTGTGGTAGTGGTATATAAACTCAGTGTATAAGAGGAGTATAATATGTATATGGTAACGAGGGAATCTTATCAACGGGCGATTGTTACAGGATGGATGTATACACTTTTCGTGGGTGAAGTATAAGGATAAGGTATGAAGAGTGGAGATTGGGTGTAATAGTGTATGTGCAGTAGTTTGTATAGGTGGTATTAGTAGTAATGGTGGGTAATGAGCGCAGATATGTGCTGGTGATAGAATATATAGTAATACGAAGTAAATGGCTTTGAATTATGATGTAAATGTAAAAGAAAGTATATAAAATGTTAATTATACCTGAAATTTATAAATAAACTGAAAAATACACATCGTGCACATGAATATATTGTTCCTCGTGACACAATCATTAAAAAATCATATACGATTTATCCACGTTCTTCTTAAATTCAACAAAAATTCCTTACACACACACACACACACACACACATACACAGAACGTGTGAAATGAGTAACGGGAAGCTGCGGCTTCACCTATATACAATAATCGCATCGCAGGTGCGCGCGCCGGCTGTGTGTATATACAACAACCGATCTATTTTTTTTTTCCTCACTTCGATCAAATATAAGTCACCGCACGTTTGCATATTATATACACATAGACATATACGGTTTGGACTTTGATCGTCTATAAACCACAGATATGATACATATATACACGAGTTCAACGACCAGCTCACGGGGAATTTCGGCGTTTCATCTTTGATGCTTTTTCACGCGCGCGTATGATTGATATATTATGCGATGAGTAGTAGTCTGTGAATCATTGTAGATAACGTGTTGTACTTCGTAGAGCTATAGAATGTGTGTAGGTTTGGGGGTATAAATGATAGTATAAGTTATTTGGGAGCTGCGCGGTAAAAAAAGCGTCGATTATTATTAATTTCTATCTCTATACGTAAGTAAACGAAGTAAACCCCATATTGCAAATCAAAAATCTTAAACAACGTTGCTAAAACGTTAAAAGAAACTGAAACACCAAAAAAAAGTCATTACACTATATAACAGACTTCACAATCCCACGCGTCGTTTTATTCTCACGTTTTCCGCGCGCGCACTGTGTATACATTTCCAAAATTCCTTCTCACAAGCATCACGAAATTCGCACTGCCGGATGCATACATACGTATAACATAACCGCAACCGTCGTCCAACACAATTCGCGCGCATGCGTGCCGGTTGTGCAGTGCACTATACTCGCGAACGAGGCGATAATTGAATTTGCTGCGGGCAAGTTATACTCCCACACACGTGAAATTCAGGCTAATCGCGTGGTGGTTGTATGTGTACGCGGACATAGTTGTTTTATCATTGATAATCGCGATACTTACATTATATATGCTTGTATAGTGTGTGGTGTTCGTATATCGGGTATTATGTATTAGGGTTTTTTTTGTGGTATTGTTGTAGGTGGAAAGTGTGACTGGCGTTTTTTCGTATAAGAGACGTAGCGAAGGTTGTTTTATGTACAAGAAAAATTGTTACATATATATAGATAGTGCTGGTTACTTGGTCCACTTTTATAGCGTATATTTAACGTATAACGACGCGTTATATGGATATGTTTATTATGTGGAAAAGTTGTTATTAAATAAGATATTTTGCGTATATCGGAATCGTACAGAGTCTTATCTGTATAATCACGTCTATTTAATACGGAATGTATATTTAATATATCAAGAAATCCTTATATTTTTTTCATATTTTATAAATCAAGACATCGAGCTTATAAAGTTAAGCGCGAATGGTATGGTTAATTGACATCTCGAATTCTACGTTACAAAATTTAATTACTGGCAGTTACGAAAGTTTCAACGACAAATTATAGAAAACTAGATATATATACACCTTCTTCGTAATCTCCGCGTATATATCATTCGTATAAAATTTTATATATATATATATATCATCTGGAAATACTACTTGTATATATGAGATATGTTACTTTACCTGTCAATCACCTGTTTATTACAAAATAATTATCCAATTGCGAAACAAAAATCGAAAGAATCCGGGGAAAAATTATATCCGCGACCACCGACGCGGCCGAAGGGCTTGATGTAATAACTGCGATAAGCATTATAAATACGATTTTAAATCGGTGCATCCAACCGTACGTCTCTTGAAAAATCCTGTTGGTATATATATGTGTAACCACACACACACACACACATATATATACACGTCCATTGATCCTCAGAAACAATTTCGCGCGGCCGTGTAATTTATCCTTATTCCGAATCACAATTGCGCGTAATTGGGAAAGTATATATCGTGGTATGCGTATAGTGTATATAATATACCTTTTTTTTGTCAAATTGCGCTACTGCAATTTGCAGAAAGCCTAAGGTATTATACGTACGCTTGATTGCGTTCATCTCGTTGTTTTTTTTTTTCGTTCATTTTGGTTCGCGGGAGGGTGAAAAATTTGAAGAAATTTATATTTGGTATTAATTTCGTGCTCGCGTGTTCGCGGGGATGTAATGAGTTGTGGATGGATGAATGGAACAAAAAAAGTGGTTTAAAAGTAAAAGTTGTTCAAGGATATTTTTTTTTTTTGGCAACATTCTTTAAGGTTGTTCGCGGTATTTTTATTATATTATACACATCAAATTTATTTCATTTATGTGCTTTATAATTTATAACAACAATGATCTGGAACAATCATATATTAATTTATCATTTCTGTAAATTTCCAATCTACTCCATCATTATATTTTTATATTTACACATATACACATATTATACATCCATCAACTTTTATAAAAATTACGACAAACAGAATCTTATCTCGCTTCGTCTTACTATACAAATTTATCAATAAAAAAAGAAAAACTTTGATAATCTACGTCATATACACAGTTCCGTAAACACGGATCGTTATACAAACTACAATATATAGCGATGAAGTAATCCATTACATATTACCAAAGATAATCCTAATACATTGGAAAAAACTTCGCTTCTTTATCAACCCCTATTCCTATATATCTATACACATCGATTCACTTCGCAACCTCTAACAAAAAAAAAACACCACCACCTGCATGAACCACACAACACCTACGAATCTCCAGCCCCATCAACATATCACCGGGTACATCCCATATACCCTCTTCTTCTTATCATCCACACTCGTACCATTTCATCCTGACATATCCAACACACGTAAACGCCTCGTTATACAAACCTCTCGCGTACCCATTAATAAACCGTCCGCACTGCATGCTACGTGACCATTCGCACAGTAGTAACCGAAACTCCTCTCTGACTAATTCTTTACTATATACCGGACGCGTCCAAGAATCACAAGACACGAGTTCGAAGAAAGTGCCAAAATCTCCCAGCGCCTTAGACGCCTACGTGCGTGTGCTTATATATCATTCATCGTCGTGTATATATATATGCATAAGAGAAGCGTATGCTGTTGTAGTACATGTACCGAGATATAAAGGGGAGGATCGACCGCCGCGGATTTCAGTAGTAGTGTGCCGTGTGAGAATTGTGGCATCGTGTCTCGCGGTTATCTTTAATATGTATCATATGCATGGACGTGTATTAGAGAAGTAATGAGTTAACCGATCGGTTGTATAGTATATATAGCTGTTGATCTTTTATTATACATAAAAACCAAGTGGAAAGTGTAATTGATCGACTGGTTGGGTGGATAGATAATGTATACGCGTACGATGAGAGCCGCGTGGGCCAGTTGTGCTAAACGGTATGTATGTAGGTATATTATATATATACGAAACATGTGCCAGGGGAAAGTGTGCGCGTGTTGTTAGTGTGTTTTTTTGTTCGGACGGGTGTGAAATTAAGGTGTAAGTAGGTGATGTATAGTGTGCGTATGTGCGGTGAAATGTGATTTTTATAAGGTGGGTGTGATTAATGGATGCGGCGCTAACTGGAAGAATGTTAGTGGCGTGTGGTGGTGAGAGATAAGGTTGAAATATATCGTTGTACTGTGATGACAGAGGTTTGATTGCACGAGTGCCTGCGTGGTTATAGAATTTGGTACGTGTGTGGGTTTATTTTGTTTTATATCAATTATACCAATTTCTTATGTTTTTAAAATTAAATATTTTATATGATTTTTTACGAGCCAGGCCTTTCAGACACTTTTTTTTCTTTTTTATGTTACAAAGTATATACGAACAAAATCGTGTGTATACAATTAAAAAACGTCTTTGTAATACATTTTTTTTTAAAGGTTTACATTTTTCAAGATAATCGGAAAAGGCCTTTTTTTTAATCTAAGCCATTCAACTCAGAAACGTCCTGCATAGAGTTCCAAAACAGGAAATTACACTAAAAACTATAAGGTCTTTCAGTTTTTATATAAATTACGAAATGTCGAATCCTTCAAAAGTTAAAAAAGATTATATTAGCATCGAAATAGCATACATAAGTATACAAATCGGAGAAATTTATAATAACTTAACGTCAGCAATATTATAAAACCTTATCGATGCTTAACTGCATTAAAATTTTTTCAATACACCGCGTAAACCACGACATCACTAAACCCGCACACTTGCGTTCCATCGATTCAAATTTAAAACCCAATTGCCCACAATATATCCCCTATACCCTCAAATCATATCACCACCGCAACCCAAATTCCTTACTTCCTACACATTATATACCAGCTCGCGCACACACCATGGCCAATTGTGTAACGAGCCTGCGGCTATACACACACATACATTCTACCCACACGTAACGCGAGATCTTACGATCTCTCGTTGCACACACTAATCGCTATCGTCGTCTCGAAAAATCAAGAAAACGAGTTATATTGTCTCGAAAAATTCACGGAATGTGCTATATATGCAAATACGTCGCATGTGTGGGTTGCCACTATACGAATTCAGGGTATATACATATGGGAATTGCATGTGATATACTGTGGTAAAGTTTCACGTTATTGTTACGAGCATATGTGTGTTAACGACGACTCACGGCTGGATTATTTTAAGTGAAGAAAGCTCGTAAAGCACGGATAATCCGAACAATAATCCGTCGCGAGTGGTTACAATTAAAAATACATTATTCTCTATGTGTGTATGTGTGTGTATGTAGGCAGCCGCGTTATTCTTAGGCAGACTAGAGTATACTTTATTTACTTAAACGCCGGGGATGTATATAATCGTAAAAGCTCAAGTAGAACCATATCATGTATATTATTCAGCGCGACGCATGCAATTTCAACGTTTTGACAGATATACTTCTGCTCTCTCCATGATTTACGCGTTAAAACACGCACATATATTAATCCAATATAACGCCGGTTTACGACATACGCAGGCAGACAGACAACGTTTACATAAGTCTGGCATGCGCTCGCACAAGCGTGAACTTATATATATATATATATATATATATGCACGCGCATCACGCGAGACTAAGTATGTATAAGTGCAAACAGCTTCATAAAACCTATAACGTGTGCAGCGTGTGAAATTCCTACATCGATGAAATTTATATACACATGCGAGTATGGGGAGACCGAGTGGTAGTAAATGTAAGTTTGATTTTTACAGATGTTGTAAACTGGTTTGCTTCGAGAACGAGAGAGAGATACGTCAATTAAGATAAACCAAGTGAGAGAGAGAGAGCTAAGTGAGTCGCTCGATAGGTTATTTCCATTTTTTTTGGATGTTGTTGCGAATGGTTCACAGGTGGTAGTGGTGGGTGTGCGGAAAAAGGCAACGGAGGGAAGTGCGAGATACGTGGCGAGTAATTGAATTTTACGGCTGGTTGGGTATTTGATCTTTGGTGTAAACAGACCGGTGAGTGGGTTTGCGAATGGATAGGAATGATGTAGGGCAGGTGTTGTGGTGTCCGTGTGGTTGATCGTTAAGAAAACCGAAGAATAAGTGCTAGTCTATGTAGTAGCGGTTGCCATAGTTTTTGAGGTTGACAAGTATGTGTTGACAGTTTTAGGGAAGAGTATCGAAGAATGGTTTTGATATACTGTATCGTTATTAGACAAACGATTTTCGGTTTTGCTCGTTGCCAGATGATTTTCTTTTTAAGGTTTCCGATATTTAATTTAATTAATTACTATTTTTATAATAATTCAATTTAAAACAAAATATCTCGAGGTTTGAATTTTTAATAAAAAGATAGTATTCTTATTAAAAAAAATAATAGTGTCTTTAGAAAAAATAAAAAACAAGTCAGTTTTTCTATTCCTGAACATTTAATGTATCAATATCAAGTCATTGGAATAGACGATAGTTTTAAAGTATTATCGTTAATATTATTGATCACTATCAAGCAATCTGGAGAATTTTGCACTTTTTATATTCAATTTGAGTAAATTCAAATTAACGATATCGTTTGTACATTGTAATGATGCAGCTGAATTGAAAAACAGAGGGGCCAATGATGAAAACGTCAGAATCCATCTTGCGTGGGTGGTGTATCCTTCTCCACGTCGCTTGATTTCAGTGCAATTACTGGACTTCGCCAAATAATAGATAGTTGTCCACGTTTTTTCTGTTGGACAACTAGGATTCGACAAAGTACCAAAAGATGGATACAGCGCAATTACTGGACTTCGCCAAATAATAGATGGTTGTCCACGTTTTTTCTGTTGGACAACTAGGATTCGACAAAGTTCCAAAAGATAGAT
>JAWWEQ010016521.1:0-34234 GCA_035583055.1 Torymus tubicola
AGTGTGAATTATAACAGCACCCCAATCTAAAACGAGAAAAAAATTTCTAATTTTCTTTTTAGTTTATATTTAATAGGTATAGTTTCTATATTAACGTGTTTAGAAATAAAAATACATGTTTCTTATTAAAATTTAATCATAATATTTAGTAAAATTAGAAAGGCCTTCTCGGGGCCTCCAGCTTGATGTACGGTACTTACCGCTCATGCTACCTTAAGTTTTTGACTTACGCGGTTTCTTTAAAGCGAAGCAAAAGTATTCTTATATATTGAAGTTACGAGAACATACGGCTTTTTTGGGATGGGTCCTTTCTTTGTCTTGAAATAATAAGACGCGAGATATAGAAGATTGTTTAGATAAGAAAGTACTTTAAGTCAATATTTTCATGCATTAAATGTGGGTTGATGGTTGTTTTTAAATTTAAACGTTATTTGAATGTTATTGTAATATTTTCGTAGTAATATTTACAAATATGTTTTAGAGTTTGAGAAACAAAATATTTTTAAAGGTAGGAAAACGAATAATGCATTTTCTACCTATATCACGATTACGATAATTGATAAAGCATTTTATAATAGATTGAATTTTTATTATATTTTATGAAAATTTAACACGTACCTTTCTATTTGGGTCAACATCTCCTGCAGAACTTCGAGAAGATTTGAAAAGTGCTCGAGAGTCAGGCCGGGGTTGACAGTTTGCGGAAGTAGCGAAGGCATTACACGTGTCGCCATTATGTTTACCGACAATCCATATTTCTTGTCGCTCAGCATTAACCTATATATGCCTGTAAATGCAAAGCAAATCCATGTTAAGTACATTGTGTTTTAATAACCCGAATCGAATGCTACACCGTAATATCCTATTTATATCGATCTTGCCACACTATATAGCCTTGTCATCAATTTAATTGAATAATCATAATTCAACATTCATTTAATTTATATATATTAGCTAATTTGATCTCTTTTTCAAATTTAATATTACTTTAGTACGATATAATTGCGACTGCGTAGATTCTTTTTTCAGATTTAATATGTTAAATATAATTGTGGGAAGCTAAGTACATTAATTTAATTTCCGTTAAAATTAAACTTTTTTTTTCATTTAAACGTTAAAAGGATTCGTAATATAGAAAGTCTGAATTTGAAGCATTTTTCTTTATCTTTTTAAAATTAGTTATTTCTGTAATTGAAATAGCTGTCCAAAAGTTATTTTAATTTTGTCTCGTTACAAATTTGAATTTTCATAACGAGACATTTTTAAAAGAACTTTAATTTTAAAGTTTATCCTTTGAGGATAAGTTTGTCTAAGAAAGTTATATATTTTTCTTCCAGAGAGAAAATGCAAAATGTAGAGTTCATAACGAGTATGACTCTTCCTCCTACTATTAAAACTTTTTTGTATCATTATTTCTGTCCTATCAAAGTCAGCTAGACTGAAATGAACAACTTGAAATATATAATCAATACTATATATTATTCTATCCACACATACATGCATACTTTTTCAAAAAATTACGAATTTTTCAAATAAAATAACATTTGTCCATCTTATCGTTATACTCGAGACCAAATAAACTACCACATGCACATAACATAACCGTAACCGTCGGTTTTACCAATACCGCTTTCCAATCGTCACTTACTTACAACCCGCACGATGATCTCGGGTTCCTGCAGTTTGACCTCCCAGAGTATTGGTAAGACCTCGTCGATGATCTGTTGCTTCTCGAGTCGATTCATTATGCAGGACAAGGCGTTCATAAGGATGCGCTGATCCGTCGTGCTATTGATGAAGGCGAGCTTGAGCTTCGGCAGGATTGTTTTCCTTATGGCCATGTCGTCGAGAAAATCCGTTACCTTCGCTACCGCTACGAAGGCTGCTGACTGCGAGGGTTTGATCGTTAAATTTTCCGTTATTAAATTATAATATAACCGTAAATTGTTGAAACATTTTGCGAAAGGTTTACAAGGGGATATAAGACAGTTACTCTTAATAGGCTAAGTTTTACAGTTGTATAGTGTTGTACTAGATTTCATAGAAGTCTTGTATAATTATGTATGTTTCAGAGTTTTAAGTGCAGTTATGTAGGTCACCCCATGTATTAACATACTTGAGTAAAGTGAAAGTAAAATTATTTTAAATGCTTTTGTATTACGCGTCTACTTTCATGGCAGAATTGAATTTTTGCACCATTCGCCACCTAACGATAAAACGCCTTACTAACCAATCAAAAAATTATTTAACATAGGCCAATTGTATATATATATATATATATATATATATATATATATATAGAAAAAAGAATAAATAAAAATCTTACCTGAATTTGAATGGTGTTGCTTTCGAAAGAATTGTACAGCATCGGTAGGATATCCTTATTGATATTATCTAACGTTGTTTTTTCCAGGATGATGTGAAGATTCTCAAGCAGCACGACCGAACCTTGAATCGACCTTGGTGCTGAGAACAGTGGCCTAAAGCTCGGCCAGATGATGTTCTCGTAATCCTCGATCGTACTGTTCTGGATCAGATAGAGAATAGGTTGGAGTACCGCGGCGAACACTTCTTGCGAACGCGTCTCCATTTCTAAGCATGGCCATATGTGCTGGTACCAGAGTTTCTGTAGAATAAAACATAGTTGTTTTTTTTTGCTTTTATTCTACGATTTTTCTATGTTGAATGTGAATTACAATTGATTATGTTAGATATTTATTGTGACAGATGGGAGGGAAAAGGGAGAATATAATGGTATTCTTTCGACGAACTTCAACTGACCTACTTCAAAGCTATTTATTGCGATTTTTATGTGGATGCAAGGTTACTGGGTGAACAACAATGCATGGGAAATATAAAATATGATTTTGAGGAAATTTATGGTGTTTGACTTAACAAAGTAATTATAATGTTTAGACAAGAAAAAAAAAAGAATTTTATTATACTATAAACGTTGGAAACAAATGTTTCCCCGAGTTTAGGCGACCTTGACCGTCTTTGTCACGGCTAGCAAGATTTAATTTATATTTTGCGTGTACTTTTAATTACACTTATATTATTACGCATATAATTCATTAAAGTAACTAAAGAGTTGAAACGCGTTAGGATCGAGTAAAAAGTACGTACACCTCCATATGTTATTTTTATCCAAACCATCAAATTCAATTTCAACTTATTGCATTTGCATTCCCTCATACATCCTAAACGATATTAGCTCTCAGTGAAGTCTCCCCTCCTTTTAAGGATTGAAACGGAAAACATTAAAATACGGGATAGGAAAAAAGGGAGGGGAAATTCAATCTGTTTATCCTTACCCGTGGAATGTAGGGCAGGACTTCTTTGAGCGTGTTTTTGTAGAAGTGAGACTTCTGCGAGGGATCCTTCATCTTGATGACGTCCAGAAACTGAAGCGCGTGCACCGATGGATCACTGCAAATGTTGTGGGTATGGAAAGTTAGTTTTTTTCGGACTGTGGTAATTAATTATACGGAAAAGTATTTTATCCTTTGCGTGAAGATACTTTTAAGTTTATTAAAAGTTTCTGATTTTGATATTAAGTTTGCAGATCAAAAACTTATTCGTATTGCTGTGTTTTTGAAACTGTATGTATACAACGATATCTTACTTATGTTAACGTGTCATTACTATTTGATTATTTCAAATGACTAGTTCATTATTCTTTATTGGGTTAAATTATTCCATTTTCAGTAAGTATTTCAAAATTTCGTAAATATTAGACGTTAAAAGCTTCAATTTGAGCTAATGAAAATTTGAATAGCCAAATTCAACGTTATTATAGAATTCATAATAACGTTTAAAAATGTTAAATATTCATTACAAATTACTCGTTATATAAGTACTCCGTTTTTATCCAAATTGATTTTATTCTCATTAAAATGGAACAAATTATTATTTCATTTAATAACTCGAAATATCATATTTTTGTCTGCTATCTGAAAGTGCTCATAAATCATTAAAAATTGAAACTTTTTTAGCAAGCAGAAATAGAAATGAAACCGTGATAATATATCATTGACATATATATATATGAATATTCAGTGAGTTTGAATAAAAAGAAGGGCACTATTTTTAATAAAATAAGCTTGTTTTAACATTAAATAGTTTATATCTTCAGACGAGAATTCTATACGGTTAAATTGCTAATTCTAAACTTAATTTTGAAAAGCTACAAGTCGGCTTTCAAAACCACATCAAAATTCAGTTAGCAAATATCGTACACTGTTCATTTGAATACATATATAATAGCAGGCTTAAATATTCTATTATTCTCCATTTCAGTAGAAAAAAAAATCAATAAATCCTGCCGAATTCTATTTACTTTTCATTTCATATACAAATATAAAACAAAACCAATATCAATT
Organism: Torymus tubicola; assembly: GCA_035583055.1. Lineage (NCBI taxonomy): Eukaryota > Metazoa > Arthropoda > Insecta > Hymenoptera > Torymidae > Torymus > Torymus tubicola. The sequence continues at coordinate 4,383 of JAWWEQ010016521.1, forward strand.
TATCAAAATAAACCAAACCTGATTCCTTACAAGTAACCTTTGCAGCAAACAATCGTAACATTTACATTATACATGCACTCAATGCACCAAGTTACACAGACACTCGAAGATTCCGTACTATCGGAACCCTTAATCTTTACCCCTGACCGCACCAATAAATAATATGTACGCTTACAGCCATAAATGAGACCTTCGTGCTCAGACCACCTGATGGGCAATTACAACGTATATACTATAGGTTTCCCGAAAGTACCATCTTTACCGGCTTTTCAAATTTTTATACGCCGACGTTTTATACGACGAGTTGTTTCCTCCATATTCGCGTATAAAGAGATTTCATATCGGCTGCGCGACTCATAAATTCACAGATGCCTCGTGTGCCGTCTCTGCGTAAGTGGATCTTCCAATGAATATTGAAGCGCCGCGTATATGTGGAATTCTACGGAAACTTTGCCCTAAACTGGTTCAAAAAACGACCAAAATTAAATTTGGAGGCACGCGTCTGGAATAATTATTTTCTTTCGAGACGACAAGAATTTAGAACCAAAGAAAACGGCCTTGTGACATCCTTTTATTATCAAATCAATTTTTCTTATGGGAATTTAACACGGGAAAAATTGACGAAAAGTAGTCATCAATCATAAACCAATATTAACATTCCAAATATGACAACGAATTTTTTACAATATAATAGTTAAAGTACAAGGATAAAGTTTTAATTTAAGCTAATGATGGTTAAAATTGGACAATTCAGTGCAAAGTTACATGCATTCGAAAATCACCAAAAATGACGAAAAACAGTGACAATTTTAAAAATTTCGTGAATTCAGAAAAAAACACTCATTTTCTTCCTTTTTGTCGATATTGAAATGCATGTAACTTTAGCTTAAATGAAAGCTTTATCCTTGTACTTTAACTACTATATTGTAAAAAATTCGTTGTCATATTTGGAATGTTAATATTGGTTGATGATTGATGACTACTTTTCGTCAATTTTTCCCATGTTAAATTCCAATAAGAAAAATTTATTTGAAGATAAAAGGGTGTCACAAAGCCGTTTTCTTTGGTTCCAAATTCTTACTGTCTCTTCTATGACCCATAGAATAAGAAAATAATTATTTCAGACGCGTGCCTCCAAATTTAATTTTGGTCGTTTTTGAACCAGTTTAGGGCAAAGTTTCCACAGAATTCCACATATATGTTTGCCTCGAAGCCGGAAAAGTTTGAGTGCATTGGTTATAGGTTAGTGGGTTGTAATTTTTTCAAATTGATCGATGTTTTCAGTTTTAATTTATGAAATTTTAATGGTAAAGGTGATATTTATTTAACGATGGAATTATTATTAACGACGGATGATTATGTAAAATTTGGGTGGAATAAGTTTTCGATCATATTTCAAAATTGAAATTGAGCGAATATTTTGATAATGACAAAAATATGGTGTGTTATTTAATAACGATCACCATTTTGTGTAAAATTTAAAGTAAATTCGATAATATTAAGAAGTTTAATTAAAATTATCCTTGTTAACGGTTTCAGTCACGATAGCTTTTTAGGATGTTATTATTTATATATTAGCATACACCGAATATTTTCATTATCAAAAATTACTTTGAAGTTATTTTAAAGATTATTATAATAAAGTATAAAAAAACATCACTGGAATTCATCAATTAATACATAAAATTAAACATTATTAATTGCCGCCTTCGTTTAAAAAGAACGCATTTCTAATAAACTTAATAAAACTGATACTAATGTTATAATTTTAACCGTTCATCTTATCTTCACTTTTCTTTATCCACAATAAAATCATTCCACTCTTTCGACTTGTAATTTCCTACCCACCACAACCTATCGTTTCCTCATCCACTCGTATACCATCATAAACAACTATCAAAGCACACATCGCATCGTTCTCGAAATACACCACAACACCACACGTACAATTTCAAGCCACGCATCACAGGTAGTATATACGCATTAGCGAGTCAAATGAGCCGTACGATGGTTGAACTTACGTGAAGTACTTGATGAGGGATAGCAGCTGCCCCGTAGGCCGGATCTTGGGATCCTTTTGCGTGAGTCGCTGCACTGCTTCCTGCAGTGGCACTGGTACTCGTGGTAGTAGGTTCTTCACCTGCACGTCTAACTGCGAGGAGAGATAAGCACGAGTGGTTAATTGCTAAGGTATAAGGGTATAAAGATTTGTGGAAAAAGATTGTTATAGCGATGTGGTATGTATATAGGTTAAAGAATAAGAAATACATTACGTGTGGTTAAGATATAAAACGTCGTAGGAATATCTGCGTAGATTTTAGAGTTGGCGTAACTCTTATCGTTAAAAACAAATATCCGTTGGTATTTCCTTTTTAGGACTATTTACAAGTTTTGATTGGTATCATTAAAATTAAGATTGCAACATTATAAAATATCATATTTTTCATATAAAAACTTTCTTGAATCTTATTTGATTTCCCTAATTCGGATTGTAAGTTGGAAGATTAAGGTGAATCGAAAATATATAATTCTATAATAGAAATGCATGTATTATTATATGGTTCATTGAATAATCCAATACAGAGTCATACTTAACCAACTGAGCAGACGACATGGGCCATCGATAAAGATAATACTTCGTAGAGGATGTAATAAGTAATTAATTAAAATGTAATTTGTGTCTTCTTGTTTGTTATCAAACAGATTTATTTTTTATACTTAAGAAGACATCGAAAATATATCATTAGCCGTTGGAAACTATTTAAGAAATATATATCTTGTGAATGATAAAAACCATTTTTTTCCCCGCAAGTTATACTTTACATCATGCTTTGATTACAACGTCGACGATACCGAGCATTAACTAAGGCAATGTTGTTAAACGGTGTTATATATCGTGGGACAACAGTATTGATGCGTTTGAAGCTTTTAGGATCATTTGATTTAGTCAACGCGCATCATCTCTCGAATTTCTATTGTGTATGCAACATTAATAGCCGTGACGTTTCGCCAAATATATAGTCCGAGAGCCATCAGGTATCGATAAAATCCGCGTGTATATATATATATATATATATATATATATATGAACAGGATTCCGATCATCGTATCGTCGTTCACTTAATACGAAGCATTTACATTCTATCTGATATATTCGTCGTTTATCAAAGGACCTTGCGTTTCATCAGAAACAAATAAATCGAACTGAGAATCGTTTGAGATTCATTAAAACGTTTCAAAACGAACACTATATATAACTTATATAAACATATTGCATATGAGTATAATACTCATGCGTTCTATATGATCAAACCATGATAGAGTTTAGCAAACTATCCGTTACGATATATTTGAAAATTCATTATATGTCTATTCCTCTGCCCATTAACGAGTCGTTGTTATGTGTAATGGCATTTGTTTAGCGAGAAATAGAGAAAAGAGAGAAGCAGATGTTAAAATATATATACAATAGCTCACCGTCTCGATTTGCTTCATGTACTCGTTTACGTTGTGATTCGCTTGGACGAGTGAACGGCCGTGATTGAATACCGCGCACATTATCATCCCAAGGCTGTACATGTCGCAGAGGATCGTACCCATCTTCTTAATCTGCACTTCAGGCGCTGATTTTTACAAATAATAGTCAAGTATTAATTGAGGTATCAGGTTTATGGTATATGGTCTACATAAAGTGTTGACGTATTGCGAGTTCTGAAAAGCTTTGTTGTAATAGTAAAAGTGTGATTATTGGTATTATTAGAAAAAGAGATGAAATTTTGAAGGTGCAATATTGTGCAGTAGAAGGGTATATAATTGTTCTATAGTCTTCAAGATAGCTGTTAATGTAAAGATTGCTGAATACTTACCGATATAATCGAGATTTGGCTGTGTTATTTTGGGTACGCGATTGGTCCAAGGAGTAAGTGGAATGGGTTGCGTCGCGTCTTTTTCGTTTACTTTTTCTGTAACATTCAGCTCCACTGTATAAGTAATGTTCATAATAATTAAGCAACGTTACCTAAGATTGCTCCTAAAATATTTACAAATGAATAAAGTATGATTGGATTTATTGCATATGCATATCTTTAGTACTTTTCTAAGCTATTGCTGTGTAAGTGTGTCACTATTTCATGCCATTAATGTAAACGGGATAAGTCATGATCGGAATTTAAAAAAAAGCAATATCGTATATTATTACAAGTAATTCATTGTTATTAAGTTAGAAAATTTTGTTTTCTTTTATTTGTTTACGTAATAAAGCAAATATTTTAGTAAAATTTTTTTTGAAATACTTACATTATCATTTCTTATATACTTTAGGCCCTTATTTTATTATCGGTTATAAGAAATCACTTTTTCATCTTCGTACGACAATTGAAGTAGTGATTGATATTCATATACTTATTGCAAAGGTAGCTTTTTTTTACATATTTTTTAATTTCAAACCACGACTTGTACCCTGAGTCACATTAATTTTCTAATTCCTAATTTAATTATTGTTCAGTATCTTACCCTTTTGTGACAATTATCGATACATTTATTACTGTGAATCTTGAATGAATAGGAAATATACAATCGAATGTAATAGTAACTTAATGTAATTAATAATATTTTTTATAACTATAACTTTTCTTTAGAAAGTAATTTTTGTATACCGCTAGTATGATACGAAGCTATAAGTACTATTATAAATTATTGAAGTATGCTCCCGATAGGACAATGCATTTAATTATCTAATGAATAACAATGCCATTAATACTGTTGATTTGTTGGTAAATATAATTGGAATGCATTCCTTATACAGCAAATTCAACTAGTACTAGTAATTTGATGATCATAAATTCATACATACGAAAATTGAAAATTTCACATTATATATATACGAAGCAACAAAATTAACATTTCTCGTATAAAATTCATCCTCCAAACTTTCAATTTCCGTAACTCCCTAGCTAATAACAGTGCGAATATAAAAGAGAAAACCAAAACATTCATCCTCACCAGCAAACTCAAATCCAAACAGCTTCCACGTGCCTCTCTTCGTAATGAGGATGCTGCTCGGGCAAAGATTTCTATGCATGACTTGAGCACTGTAATGTAGAAACGATAGAGCCTCGACGCACTGTTGCAGTCCGTACTTGATCTCGATGTCGAGCAAATCGTATTCCTTGGCATAAGTAGGTTTACCACCACTGAGTGATGCTGGTGGTACTGGATGATGTGGATGTGGTGAATGATGATGATGATGATGGTTCATACCCGGTGGCATTGGCCCACCGCCAGGACCACTCGTTGGGTTTTGTGCTGCTGTTTGGGCCGCCTGGGTCGCCAGGTACTTTTGTTCCTCAGCAGCGAACACGTTGGCTAAACTGGCGAAGACCGGCTCCGCTGCGAAAGCCAACGTCTCCTGGCATTCTTCCACTGGGTGAATGAGCTGGTAGATAAGAAATGTTGAAGTTTAGGTAAAAATTTATTGTGTAAACGGTTTTAATGTAAAAATAAAACAATAATTATTGAACAGTGTGTCGGAATAGCTGGTAACTGAAAATATTTGGTATTGTATGTCATAATGTTGTATAGTCTGCACTTTGGAAAATTACATAATTCGATATGCTTCGAATCGTTGATGAGATATCAACTTGCTTTTGTGTTTGCATCTATAAGATATATTATTGACAACGTTTTGGCGATACGTGGAATTATGATATTAATCGCTCTTTATATATTTCTATAAATTATTCATATATTTTAAACTAAGAAATTATATTCCATAATATTTTTCGGGCATCATTTGATTTGCATTATGACGTTTGACTGCTGCAAATATCATCTGCGCACGTTACATCATAGCAAGACAAAAATTAAATAAAAACCGTATAAAACGTCAGTCCAATTTATACTGGCTTATAAACTGTCTACCACGTGGATTTCGAACTTGGATATTTAATGATTACGTCAAAGCGCGCCTAAAGTTAGCAATTCTACTCGAAAGTGGATGCTTTTCAGGGCAATGAAAAATCCCTCGTACACGTCGAAATGTCATTTGAAGTTTTAATTAACAATTTAGTTAATTAAAGCGTACGTTTAATTTTTGGCATTAAACCCGATGGAAATGAGCAATAAAGTCAAAAACGAACGACGTCACTTTAAAGCTCCTCTTATATATATATTCTTGTTCAAACAAGCAAAATGACCCGTAAAATTCTATAATTATCTCGCTCATCTTCAATCGTGATTCCTTATATACCCAAGCATATACACATAAAAACTTGTTGAATATTCTACTTCGGTTGCCGTCTGCTATATATGATAAACCGCTTATATTATACAATATAGAAAAACACTCGGTTCGAGTATATATATACAGAGGTCGCGGCGAATTCCTGCTCTTTCTCTCTCTCTCTGGTATTCGTAAATTCCCAAGCAGATAGGAATTTTCGCAAAGTATATTAATTAATTTGAAACGCAATTAAGCCAGACAGACGCGTACGCTTAAGCAGTCTTTCCACGGTACAACTCCGTGCGTATATACCAAAGCGGCTTCGCGTCCCCTTTGTAGAAACCAACGAGCGTAAAGGTGTGTGTGTGTATATACGTATGGAGCTGACATCGACGATTACGCGCTCCTGCTACTTGCTGTATAACCTTTTGTACACTCGCACAGAGAGATTCAAGAGAGGCTCGAAAGTTTTGGCGTACAGTGATATAATAGTTGTACCCGAAAACTGCATCATTGTTAAGCTGGTGGTACATATGTGGCGCGTAAATATTGCGGTTAAAGAGTTGGATTTTTATTGTTATTTATAAGAATTTACGTATGGTTTAATTTTTCAAAAGTTAAACGTGAGTAGGAGTTGATTGAAAATTAATTTGAATGTGGAAGATTGAATTAATGAAATTTTGCAAAATCAGAAACCCGTGATATTACGTTGAATTAACCGAGATAACTTCATGAAAAACAATTCGAAGCGTACGCTGAAAGATAATGTGTAATGAAAATGAATTTTATTTGGAAAAAAATAATAACATTTTTTCTGACGAAAAAATATTTTATTCTTTTATGGTTCACTAACAAAAACAATTCATGCAATTTCGCATAATAATATTTTACTTTGAAAATCAATTTTATTTATACATATATACGAAGAACCAAAGCTACGAATTTTATTAATTTATCATTCGACGTCGACCACCGCTCATTAAACTTCGAAGAACGTCAGATTTGATAAAAAAAAAAAACCATCGAAGTATATAGCGAGCGGAGTGTAAGCTTCGGGAGACTTTGTTGTTTTCGAACTAAATTATCCACGCCGTACTCTCCCAAGACGCGCGCGCGCTTGCACGGAAACGAATTACCGCTTTCTCAAACTACAATTGAAATGAGACTGAGGTTCTATACGCGCCTGCGGAAGTTCGAAATAGACACACGCTATACGGTTAAGCGTGTGCAGTTCGATAAACCGTAAATTGGTACCTGAGAAATTCACTATTGAATTCGTATATACCATGTATATAAGTAGAAAGTTTAGCTCGAGGTAAATTTGTCGATTTAGGTTGTTTGCGATGTTTTAGTGTATATATATATGTGTACAATCAGTGTTATAGAATTAAGGTACAAACTTACCGTTAAAATTTTCGGATGCCGCAGTCGTTCCAATTGTCGAACACCACCTCGTAGCAGTTCCGCGACAGTTTCTTTCCTCTTAGGCTTGTGAATTTTTTCTACAGTTCGCTTCTCGAACAAGAATATAGATACCTCCTGAAAACAACGAAAAAATCGCATGATTCAGCGTTGCAGTAATGGGCAATATAATTCCTTATCGATTGCAAAGAAAAGAGAAAAAAGAGAAAGAGAGAGAGAGAGAACAGTAGAGTATAAAATTCGCAAGATAGACAATAAATGAAAAGATCTCATCGATTCATTGCAATCATCGTCCTCGGCAGTTGTACAAGGAAGTAATGAAAGAGCCCGAGACGGTGTAATTCAATAATCCGCGAACAATTAAAATTTCGTTATTGCAAGGGTATTGATCGTCTCGCAGCAGTAGTCTCATTACGCAACGAAAACGAACGACGGAGACAAAGACGTAACGTCTTTGATTAGAACACAAATATATATATATATAGAGAGAGAGAGAGAAACGTTTGTCGTTTACTACGTCGCGCGTGCAATAATCAGAAAACGATCGAAAGTATATTGAAAGATGGTATATAGAAAATGTATTATATATATATAGATGTATACGCGTCGCCGGGATGTATTGATTAATTGCGCGAAAAATGCAGCTGCTCGAGATTCGCGAGTGAGTGAGAGAGAAGTGGGTGAAGGTGATCAGCATCAATCGCCGGGATAATTAATTAAGGTATATACGTGGACTATTGGCTATTTCAGCAAGATTTATATTCGAATGGCGTCGTGTTTTCTTTTTTATCGGTTCACGTGAAGAATCTTGCGCGAGTGTATACAGGAGCGTCGAAAAATAATAATCTTTAGATTTAATTAAACTCAAGTTTTCTGAAGCATCGCGAATTTAATATTTGAGGTTTCGATGTCCTAAATTCTCAAGAAATTTAATTATCGAATAACCTTCGGCAATAGCTTCTCAGTCTTTGGTTCTCTATACATTGTTGCTGATAATGTGCGTGTATATACATAGTTTTTGTTTTCCTGTCGCGTTGGAAAATATAGCTATACTGTGTACAATAGCTTGTAATTTACAATGTAATTTTAACGATCATGTAACGGTATATAATATTTATATAAATCATGCTATCAATAAAAACATTCAAATACAAAAGTATACCGAAAACAAAAAAAAAACAACAAAATCTTAAATAACGTTTCGAAACAACAGTAAAATCTCGCAACATCTTAAGCTATATACGAATCAAAGCCTTTGCACCTACCTAACAAACAACGTTTCAATCCCTCCCACGCAACGTTTCCTCTCCTTTGTCCCGCGCGAGCTCACGCAGCACGCGCAAAGCTCAAAGCTACCCTTTACGCGAACGCTCATTCATTACCCTGTGAAAAAAGGGGGTTAACCCCGCGTTCGCTTTCTTTTCCTCCTCGCAAAAGATTACTCAACCACCATCCCGTCCGCGATAATTCTTTTAATTAGGAGCGCCCGAGCGAGCGTACGCAGGATTTATAACCCACTTAATTATCTTTCCTAATGCGCCCGAGCGATTACTTGGCTTATATATATATATATACGTGCGAGTGGGGGGTAAAAAAAAGGAGGACGCGAATTTGCATGGGAAAGTGGGCTGGTAACTTTTTCGACGTGTTTACCTTCTCTTCTCTTGCGCGTGAAAAAGGCATGTTAATTTTGTTACTTACTTATTTACCCGCCGGACTACGCGCTACCATTTTACCCGCGTGGGATTTGCCAGCAGAATTAAATTAGGGGGATTGGCTAGGGAGAAAAAGTATAACAACGTTCACGGTACTGTCGAGATTTTAGAAAAGCATTGCGATGCACGAGAATTGTAAAATTTATTTCTTCATCCAATTATATGCATTGGGTAATGGATTTTTAAAGCAAACTTGATGGGGTGTCGGTGTAATGGGTTTTGTAAGAATTTTCTGATGGACGGATGAATTGTTTTAGAGATAATGGAGGTAAATCAGGTGAAATGTATACAATACGTACAATAGCATTTATAATGATGAAAACTAATTAAATTATACATAAAAATGTTACATGTATATGTTTTTCTAGTATAAATTTCATTTTCCGAAATGCAGTACATAGTAATACACTGGGAAGCAAGATCTAGGAAAATTTATTACAATTATTGAAAAAAATTATTACTGTATTCTATAAGAACCATGAAGCAGACTTAAAATATTACGCAGTACAAGAATACCATAAACCGAGATAAAAATTAAAGATCAATAATTTCACTCATATAATTCACAAACCTTAACCAACCCTTTTCGAAATTCTAGACTCGTCCCACAAACCACAATAACAATACGTGACCCCTCATTGCAATAAATAAACAGAAGCAATATAAATTCCACAACCCTGCGAGATAAACCATACGCTTCCCGGCACTCCCACAGGATACCCCAGGCAGATGTAATCCACCGATTAAAAAATGCGCATAAATTTGTACCGCATTATCTCATATCCTCTTTTACTCCACGCGCTTATCGTCTCCGAAACTCTTCTCGAAAAATTCCACCGCGCACTCGAAGACCAAAAGAAAAGGAAGCACCCCAAAACAGTCGAGACAAAAAGAAGATAAGCGACTGACGAGGGTTCTGACCATAATTTACCCACGAGCAAAGAATTATACTCGTGCAACTTTTGAGCTTGTGTTTTGGTGGTGTGTGATCATGTGGGCTTTGATTGATAGGTACACCTGTGTGTGGGCAGAGGTCACAGGGCTGGAAGTGATTTCACGAATGCGAAACGCGACAGAACAGAGGTAACGAGTGTATTTTTAGAGGCGCAGGTATATCGAGCAGTTTTTGCGTGCAAAATTAGTACATACATTGGAACACGAAATGCTCGATTTTCTATTAACTTTTATTATGTAGGAGAAGAGCCTTTTTTATGTAAGTATTAAAAAAATTAGATACATCGTGTCAGCGAGAGCACAATTTATACCATGTGGTTGTTCTGCTTCTCTTTCTCATGCATGTCGTTTATAATTTGGATTTAAAAAAGTTCGATTTGATACATATTTAAGAAACTTAAAAGAAAGAGGCGAATTTCATTTTTTTAAAGAATGTTTTTACTTTTGAAGTCCCGTTTTTTTATTTGAGTATATCTCGTTCGTTTACTCCTGATATGAAAATAACCATTTTCAATCATTTTTTTTCTTGAAAATTTGGTCGTCAATCTAGATAAAAAAACTTGTAAAACGTTTTTTTTATTCATTAAAGATTATAATAAAATTTGTTAGTGTCTTAGCCCCGTTTTCACAAATATTGAGGAATTATTATGTGGAACATATTATGAAATGAATTTTTCGTAACATACCTTTTTAGTTGCAAAAAGTATTTTAAAAGTATTTTTAAAATGAAAGATTTTAAAATAATAAAGATGAAAAAAAACTGATGTTGGAGGAATGATGTTTTTTTTGTAAGAGATTTATGCTTTATAAAGTTTTTGACGTAACGTTTGAACCGTTTTTTGATGTCGAAATAATGAATTTTCCATAATACTTCATCTATTATAACATACTTTTATATTATATCTATTATAATAATAATAATTGGACAGAGAAAAATAACTATAATACTTCAAATTAAAAAAAAAATAATAATAAATTTTATATAATAAATTTAATATAATAAGGAGTTGCTTCGCATTAACAGAATTACATTTTTTTTTTTTCAAGATACAAAAGATTCATTTATAATGTTTTTGTATGCAAAATGAAACCTCATTTACGCACAAGCAACAAAATAACCGTATACATTTTTTTTAAATTTAAATCAAATTATAAATTTCGTGTAATTAGGTTAACAAGGAGACGGCCGGCCTTATGGGCCGCATAATGAGACTCTGCGGGCTGTTTTCTGATACGAAGTTATGAAGCCCTGCGATGCGTATCTCATTGTAATGAGCTTTAGTTTCTAAGATAATTATAATATAGCAGCGCAATAATGAAGCGTAAAATAACGCATTACCGTTTTACAATTCAATCGCCGCTGCGATTGCGTATCGCTCACTTCGTTGATTTAATGTCAACTGATTTCCCTTTCATTAATTATTAATGTAAACGTTGCGCGCAGTAAGAGTTAACACTAAAACGATATATAATAGCAAGCTTGATAGTTTTATTCGATTTATTATAGTAGGTAAAAGATTATTCAATCGGTGGATTTCGGGTAAAAATGACTGTAATAAAATAATTTATATGGGAAAATTCACTCTATAAAAGAAAATTATTTGCAAAATATAATTAATGAAATTTACATTAAAAAATTACTAAAATCGTATTCAAAGCAATAAACCACCGCAAAAATATCTCCCAGCATCACACGGTTTTATTTTTTAACAATGTAATTATAAGATAATCAATCAAATGTTTTACATCTTCAAAAACTTCCATATCGACGTAAGTTTTGAACAAAATTTAGACATCAGACTCTAAAATCCCAACAGCATTAACGCTCAAAATAAATGTTCTCATAATGATTTATTAATTAAAAAAATAACTTTTACCGCTACCTATAATAAAAGTTCCTGTTCAAGTTAAAAGCTATCATTTGTCAAGCTCTACAAGCGTATCGCAATCCCCTCCACAAAATCACTTATCATTTCATTATTCCATTAACCATGTCTTTCTTCCCGAGCGAGCACGTCATTTAATACCTCTCTCTAATTTTCTTATCATCTAATTAACCAACACGCATAAACGAAGCAACCCGTAACCCTATACGAATCACAATCGAGGGTCTTCTACAAGCCGATTCCTACCATAAAAATAAAGAAACCCCACAACTTCGACTCTACACCAGCCATAAAAAAAAAGAAGCAAGTCAACCCGTAACTCTTACCTGTCCGTCGTTCTTCCTCCTACCCTCGAGTATTTTCCAGACATTTTCTGGCCCTGCGGTCGCCACCTGCTTCCCTATATCGAAATGGTTGCAGATGGGATTTGTATCGAGGATGTTTGGGGCAACAGGCGCCGCCCCAGTGCTGCTCTTGAACTTGGAGAACATGACGACAGAAGCTGGCGTCAGCAGCAGCAGCAGCAGCAGCCTCGGCCGCTTTTAACTGGCCCCGTCGTGGCGAGCGTGGGTGTCTGGCAGGTTGTTACAATGACGATCGTGGCCCCCTCCTGGTTCACGACTGTGCACGTATCGAGCGAACTGGAGTTACCCTGTAATCAGAAAAGTAGAGGTGCGGTGTGGTTAAATTTTTGGTTGGAGAATTAGAGGTTAGGTGATAAGTATAACAATTCAGTGGGAATTTGTAGATTTGGATGTTTTAAAGAAAGGATGAGGTGTGATTATGTGCTCGACAGTAAGGTTTTAAGTATTTTTCCTAGGCTTGGTATTTATTTGGAATTTACTACTGCAAATAGAGTAGCATCCTACTGCAGTACTCTCGGTTCAACGTTCGAATAATATTTAAATCAATAAATCAATTGCAAAGTTAGTGCTTGTTTTGCTTCCTAAAAAGTTAATACGATAATTTCAGTAATTGGTTTGAGCAAAAAAAAAACACTTGTCTCTAATAATACAAATTTATATTATTAGTGAAATTATAATAACAATTGGTTAGTATACCGTACCTATCCGTATTAACAGTAAAATCTTCCTATCATCGACCATTAAACTAATTAAATTTGTGCCAATGCTCAACGAAAATCTACCAGCAATCATCGTTTCCAATAACATGAATTTTCCAATCACTATTTCGTCCCGCCAGCTCTTGCACATCGATTATCGATTGGCTTTGGCTGAAAACATTTTTAGCGTCGGTTCACGCAAGTAGCTATTTCCTGTAAGTAATTTTCTCTCTCACTCTCTCTGTGTTTGTGTATACTGCAATATGTATAAAACACGGGTATTTTGTGTTTATATAGAGCGTCGTGTTCGCTTAAGAAGCTTATCAATGTACATATATATATACACACACACACACACATGCGTAGCGGTAGTTGTTAAAAAGAATTTTATGGCTTTTTAAAGCTGCGTACAGCGTGTAATGAAAAGTCCTCGACCAGCATAAGAAGAATATTCTTAAAACTTCGCTAATTACGAATGGAAATGCAAAAGTATTATGCGAAGGGTGTTGCAACGTTATTAAATATTTTGCATACTAGTTTTTTATAAGTATCTGAGATGTTTTCTATATGAAAAGAATTTTCTTGGTAATGAAAGTTATTTTTATTATTTTATACTAATAATATAAAATAGTGATTAACGTATTTTTGTAAAGATAGATAAAAAAAATTCAATAAATGGATCGAATGATATTCGAATGTTGGAATTTTGTTATACCACTTTTCCAAATATATACTTTTATACGGTTGAAAGATACGGATTGAATAGGAATTCATAAAAAAAAGAAATATTCTCGAGGCTTTCACGGCGATTTGAATGAGGTAGCCTCGCTTTTTCGGGACGTTTCAATAGCTTAAATACTTTATTGGCGTATATATTGTGCGAGCGATTGATCAATTTATTGAAAACTTCGATCTCGAATAAACGTTTTATAAATATATATCTATATATACGACGCGGTTGTAATCTAAAAAGTCGCAGGAAAAAAATAATGGATCGGATGAAAAAGGCGTGGGCAGTAAGCCCATAAAACTTTTTTTTTTATTACAAACTCGATGAAAATATTTGAATAATTAAAACGGATTCAACTTTTGCCTCGTTAAAATTTCCATTTATAAAGCATAGAGACGGAATGCCTGGAATATTTGGCTAATTGGTTTCGCGATGTCTGTAATCATCGGAAAAATATTTACGAAACGTTTTACTTTAAAAATAAAATTGTCAAGTATTTGCGAGTTTGATAATATTTTATAAATATTTAATCTTGCAGAAAACCATAAAAAGTTATCATTTTCCTTTTAAATTTCAAAATTCTACGAATGTTTGTAGAAAACATTCCTTCACTTTTCCTCGCCTTAATATAATTATTACGTGAAAGAAATTAAAAAGCTTTTGGATATGTAAAATACTCTTTCCTGCTTTTCCCCGCAAAACCAGTCTTCTTTCTTTTTAGATTAAAAACGATTTTCCTAAAGAAAAAAGGCCAACCCTTCATAACTCTTAAAACTAAAAAATGTTCACGAGACTTTCGAAAACCTTCGAAAACAAAATAACCATATAAAATTCCATGAAAAATAACATTAAAAAATTTTCAATATTTCTCTTAAACCTAAAATTCACCACCAAAATTTAATACTTTTTTTTCCAACCCTTATATCATAGATCTTTCTTTACCCTTAATTTTCATGACAAATTTTTCTCTCCTCTATCTTAACAAAAAGCTAAACCTTAATACCATTAAAATTCCTTTGGAAGACTTTCCCATCCTTTGTTCTCTCTTTTCCACCCCTCTTAAGACCCGCACACACCTTACTGCGGTTACGTTTCTACTTATCCTTCGCGTTCAACTTCCTCAAAGCAACCCTGGCACGTGCAACCCACCGACACTTAAAATTTTCAACACTTCTCTAACACAAGAAAATCCTTTACCATATATATATATATATATATATATATATATATCGAGTACCTCATCATTCGTCGCGTATTATATACTTCTTTGTTTCAACGGCCAAACTCTCAGCGCCTGGTATACATATAACAATGGCGATGGCGGCTTTATTGCGATGCACGCGCGCGAGTTTTATAATAAAGTAAAGTTTTCCAAGCTGGAGAGCTAGGGCATAACAGTAACTCACGGGCGCGCTTTTCCGATAATCCTTTTTTCTTCGCGCGCGCGCGCGTACACATTCTGTTGTGCGCGGGGGCGAGGTCACTTTTTGATACGCGTTAGTTATATAGGACTTTTTGGTAATGAATTGTGGGATAGGAAAAAATTGACTGGAAATTTTTTCATTTTTTTTTTGAGGGGTAGAAGGGGTAAACGAGTAAGAGGAGTATTTTTTTTAGATTGCAAATTGTGTTATTTTGCTTTGTTTGATGGAAGAAGAAAGATTTTATGGTAAATGAATTTTGCGTGTAGTTATTGCAGCGTATTTCTTTTTGTCGGCTGTTTAATAATAATAATAACGAGAGGAGAAATTTATTCGAGAGGAAACGTTAAGGGGTCGTTATTAGAATTTCAAAAGGTACGAGGTAGAAGTCACTTTATGATGCAATCAGGGCATAAATTAATTTGATTTATTACGAAGATTATGAAGATTTGCAAAAATTTATCAGGAGGGAGGAATACACCGCCAACTGGCTTTTATATTTTTATTTATTTACCCGCATTATTCGTTTGGAGAAAAACACCAGCGTGATCCACATTTTATCCAGAAAATAATATAGCGCCAAGGCAATTTCTTCTTCTTTTTTTTCTTTCTTCTATATTACAACGAAGAAATGAAAAAAAATAAACCAAAAAATAAACGCGTAATACGCGTTCCTTCGGCTATTAAAGTCCCCATTTTACCGAAAACATTTACCTCCGCAACATTTGCTGTCTAAAAGTGTTCTGAATTTTAAATTTCACCGTATATATATATATGTAGGTACACTGACTCGCGGAAGAGACGGCGGTAACGAATGGATTATTCACCGTTTCCATTTCAGATATCAAAAGCGTTTCTAAATCTGAAATAAATAAAGACCTCCGTCATTTCCATAAAAGGCCACTTCATGAGGAATGAATAACCCACTACCCCACCTCCATTCCTCGCGCCCAAAGTGGTTGCGTAAAGGAAGAGCGAAGAAAAAAAAACGCGAGTCATTCTTCGTATGGTTTTCGCCGTGGATCGATACACGTCTATCCCAAATGATAAGGGAAATGAATAATATTTCGTTTTCTCTGTTAAAAAACGATCGAGATATTTTTATCGTCGCAAACGATCCACGTTGTATAGTACAATGAAGCATGTTGAAATAATTAAAAGAAGGTTTTTCGAAAGTAGTCATGGTTCCTTTTATAAATAAAATTCTATCTTCTCTAAAAAAAACGCTTCTTACGATATTCCATTGTAAAACATAAATTGTTCATCGTATTAATTCTACATATTACAAACCATTCCACAACCCCGAACATCAACAACCCAAGAATCCACACAAGCAGCCATGGAAAATCCTAGAGGTATCTAAAAATATTCGACGTCGTGTGAGAAACCGCAACTCACTTCCCCACAGAATCTCGTTCCCCCTTCTTTCCTACTTTCCCGTATATAAGATCAATAATTTCGCCAACTTTTTTTTCGCAGCCCGATGCTTTTTATAAATAATGCATCGTGGTTTAATAATACATTGCGATAGCTATACCTCGTGGCCTGCTTAATTCAACCACATTCTCTTCTCCACTCTCTCTCTCTTACCGAAAAATAAGACAGAGAGAGAGAGAGGGAGACAGAAGGGAAAGACAAATACACTCGCGAACATCGCAAGGGAATATTTGCTTAAGCGGAATAACGTTCCCTCGAGGGCAGAGTAGCTCACTCACTCTCTTTTGCTTCTTTTTCCTCTCCTTCTCCTCCTCATCCGAAGGACACACACACATACACACATCCACATATATACACGCACTTTCTCACTCGCGTATGTAGAGGTATAATTTTTTCCCCGCCCTTTGCATAAGTAACTCATATTGCCGGAGGGAGGCGAGAAGAGGAAAAGAAGAAAAACCTTCGAGGGAATCTTAAGGAGCTCAATTTTGAATTGGCGCACGCTTCGAACCGAGAATGCGAATTATCTTTCGAGTGGGGTCGATTGAGAGGTTGGTGGGATAGAAGATTTCACTCTGTCTTTTTTTTCTTTAGGATTCGTATCGTCGGTGATAATTGCATATATGTTTGATTGATGACGATGACGTTATTGAATTGACAATATCTTTATTTTGTGATTCAGCATGATATAGTGTTTTTCAGTTTCAACGCTTTTGTGGAGACTGTTAAACTCGATACTTTTTCAATATTCATTATAAATTTTGCAGGTTGCTATTAATAAAAATGCTATTCATACAATCTACAATATGCGTAATCATTTTAATATATATCAAAACGTAATTTGTATCATTAAACTATCGCAAAACTGAAAATATTATAATATATCTTCTATATTTAAACGAAACGCTTGGATAGAATGGGGAAAAAAGTTCATAACTGAGTGTTCGATAGGCGACTATTTTCCTCGGTGAGTATTACGGTCGGAGAAATAAATTAAAATGGAGGGTGTCCTCGGGAAAAATGGATATTCTTCCTTATGAAATCTTCTTATGAAATTTGCTCTCATTACCGAGGGTCCTTAAATCTCCTTCGGTTCTTAGAGAAATGAATTTTCAAGACACAATTACAGACTCGCGAAACTTACGTGCTTAAGTGATTCATAAGCTTTTCAATGTTCAAGGTAGATATTCCAGTTTTTTTTCTCATACAGTAACGCAGTGTAAGAAGAACAGATCAATAACGAATTTCGATAAGAGTGCAAGGAAGCAAGCACATTGCAAGTAATTGATCAATTATACAGGACGCAATCTCAGATGTAATAATTCGAGTGAATTAATCGTGCCCTTCTCGATAAATCAACTCTCGCCAACAAGTGACTTGCGGTTATTAAGAGCAAATTCTACTTTAATGAAGTAAATTTTCTTACTCCGACTGATGGCTTTCCAGCTTCCGTAACAAGGAAAGTCCAGACGCTCGAAGTCTATTAAACTTGAATTAACTTTTTCCTGTTTATCTTTTTTTTTTTTTATAAGAATAATTTCCATAATTATAAGCTTTGATAATTACAACTTCACTTTGAGTGATATCATTCGATAGATTTTTAAAATTCCATTTTGTTTTCTTTTTACACAATTCCCTCTTCATATCTCTTACAAACTGATCGCTTATCACGAAGTAATTGATCCCGTCTATCCAACTATCCCTATACCCCTCCCATCACAAAGAAATATCAAATCGAATTTTCCGGATATCTCGCATAAAAAACTAATTTCATTATACAAGAGCTTGACTTTGAAGCTCTCCTCGCTTCTCCGAATTCCATCGATATTCCACGTCAATTAAGCGAGTCAGACGTATATAGTATTCGCGAACTTCCATCTCTGAAATTATTCAAAATCTCGTTCCATCCCTACCGACTTAACGCTCACTCACAGACAAAAGAAAAAGTCTCTCGTCACTCGAAAAGGGCAAAAATCACTTTCATCTGGTCCTGACACGTAACGTGACATGAACTCAACGATTGTATACCATAATAATAATAATAATAATATACTCTCCACTGTAACCGTTACCCTCCGTCATCCATCGTCAACACATGTGTTTCCCGGAACCCCTAACACGTCAATCATGCGAGAGAAAACCTAGGGATATTTAATTTTTCCTTTCCTTCGGTCTCTGTAACAGGCAGAAAACGATCATCTCTTGCGCGATCGACACTATAACATCGCGTGCGCGTGTTATTAGCTACGTGCAATCTATTTTTTCCTCCTCAAAATATATATACACACACACATACACGAGTGATATAAGACAGAAGGGGAGGGATAGGGAAACAAATGACGCGAGGATCTATACGGGAAAGTGTAATGAAAATAACAAAATTTTGTATAAGGGGATGTGTGTGCCTGGGAGGATTGATGAATGTACAAGAGATTTAGGGTAGCAGGAGGCGCGCACTTGTTGCCGAGGGAAGCTGTTGAGTTTGTATGGAGCTTGACGCGAATGTTAAAATCGATGCGGTGGTGGTCGTCTGCAACGTATGTGTATGTGTATAAATGTGTATAGAGATTGTTCAAATCAACGGTTGTAAATATTTAAATACGCTTTGTCGTAAACGGTCAATAGTGTTATTCTATTTTTTGTTTTTGATGCCAATTAAGTTTATACATATTGATTTTTCGATGCGATGTTAGTTTAAATGTTATCTATATTAAATGATACAATTAAAATGTTGAATTTTAGTATAGTATATTATAGAAGTAGAATAGTGATGGTACAGTGCGAATTGTCATAAATTGTTGCTAAAATTATGCATAATATATATGTTTTACTCATACGTCGATTTGCATGATGAATTTTCAAACGAATCATTCGCTCTGAAATGATTTTTGGTTCCTAGAACGAACCTACACGCAATCAGAACGTCATTCATTAAAACAACCAATAGATTATATACTGTTTAAATTGATAATTATAATTTCACTGTATGAATAAGTAATGCAAGTGAAATATTAACTTTAAAAATAAATTTTTATTACGTATTCGAGCTAAACAAAAACTATTCAAATAATGTCAATAAGTTATTTGCATAATCATTTAATTACACTGAGAGAAGAATTTGTTTCTACTTAATAAGAAGATATATTAGTAATATACAGAAAAATTTATTTACATTTACTCTTTGTGAACTCTTATTAACTAGTCATATTAACTATTAATATGCGCATCATTAATAGTAATATTTTGGAATTTCAGTCAAACGTGAACGTTTTCACATTATAATTTCCTTATTTCCTCAAAATCAACTATTTCAGTATTAACTGTTACTAAATATATTAACTATAAATAAACCATTCTCCTAAGTCTAAAAGTTATCATTCCATCTAACATTACCTCACCTGCAAATCTCGAAAGTTTATCTAAATTCAACCCGATCCTCAATTCTTTCTCCTATAACAAACCTATAAGTAGCTACACCTAATTATAGTCAGACACGGGCCACTCCACAATACCACGTTAATTTTTCTAATTCCCTTACCATCACACTCCTAATTCAAACATTTCAATTATTTCCTATATATATATATACCACCTCTTCCTATCCACGTTCCATCATTTCTCCTTCACCTCCTCCACCTCCCAAAAATCTTACCCCTCTCTACCCTCCCCCTTCTCCACGTTCCTCCTCTTCATCTCGACCCATCGAGTTCATTACGCCCCGGCGATCCCCGGCCGGCCGAGGGCTATTGGTCGATAACGCGAATGGAACGCGCTCACGCGTATATGTATATATATACACACAGACACGCACACGTGCGTGTGAGAGAGAGAGAGAGAGACAATAGGAGGGTGAGTATATAGAGCCTAGATATTGCGCCACGGCGAGACTTTCGCTTGGCCGGGCAGAGCCAACCTGTTGACGTTTATATTGTTTCGAGATTGATGCGTCCGCGTGATCTCTCTCTCTCTCTCTCTCTCTCCCTCTCTTGCGTATATAGGATGAGGAAGAAGTAGGATAAGGTTCCCCGTGAGTGCCTGTTGGGCACAGATGGTGTTTTTTTTTTAATTTCATCGAGAGGAAGGCACATGTAAAAGATTTAATTTCGAAATGGGAACCGTGTGTTGCTCGTTTATAATTTCTTTAGAGTGTTTTGTTTTTTTTCCTGAATTTTCAGAGTGAATATATGCTCGAGTTAACATGAGCGATTAGAATAATTGTTGTATGAATAAACAAATCTCTAAATTTAGACGAACACGGCTATATACATTTGCATTTAGCTAATTTCATTTTCAAATTGTTATATGCGCATTATAGTTGCGTTACGCGAATTTATTCGCGTTTCTATATACTGCGTCGTACAATACTATACAAGCGTTTGTGTTATTTATTACAAGTGAAAATTGTTCGTTGCCGATAAATGCGATAAAAATGAGCAAATTATACATCGCTGCCGTGGGAAAAATTACGGCGCACTTATGTCTACCGTCATCGTAAATCAAACAGAATCAAACATAATCGATCAAACCAGATAAGTGGCCACTCTTATTCTTTTATTCTCCTCTCTCCCTCCCTCTCTTTCTCTATATTAATCTAGTTATTGTCGCTATAACTTCGTAATGAATAATTCAATTGTGGCTTTATCTCCCAACTTGTGGCAACGCTTCGGGAATCACTTCGTTAACCGACCACGATGTCTATATATACATGCTTTCTATATTAGATTTGTAAAAATTAAAAGTTAAACAGATAATTATACAAGATATCACATATTTTACAATTATTTTTTTTTAAGCTTTTACATCATATACACTAAAAATTACCGTTATACCAGAGATTGGTATTATCGAATGGTTTATTAATGGTACACGATTGCAATCGACAAATCGCAAATGAGCCGCGGTATCGGCCGGCCAATCAATCAAACAGTTTCCCTCGCTCTAACCGACGCATTCAATCATTACTTCATTTACCATTAATTGATAGAAAGAATGCCATGCAATATTGGAGTATAGTGGTTAGGGGTAATTATACAGACGAATAATTCTATTATCAGGTACGTATAAGTGAAATTAAATTCTTAGAATTCGTATATTTTACATATAATAAATGTAAATTCAATATGTGCGTATATATAACTACGTATTGACGCTTCCTATGAAGATTAGCACATTTCATTTCTAGTAGCGAAGCACATTCCGCGCTCCTGATTTTATAAAATTTATGAAAACCAAAGTGTAAATAAGAATATTTGCTACAAAAAGGTCTTAAGGTGTCAAATCCTTAGGTATATTTTTCCCATTCATTTTTCTAAACAAAATTAAAAGTAAATAATGAAAAAATGATTTATTTTAATAAATTAATTAATTTCACTTATTCACTTTGAGTTTTATTTTAAAAAATAATTGGGAAAAATATACATCTCAATTGAACACATTAAGAATTTTTTGTACGCAAATATTCTTACGTACACTTTACAAATATGCTAGTTTTTATTGGGAGCAACGGTATAATCGTACAAAAAATATTGAAAAAACAATTGTTACCTCTAAAAAAAACAAACTCGATAGGTTTTATACTTGAAAAGTAAATCAGAATCCAATGAAAACGATACTCACATCGATATCACCCTCTCTTCCCATCCGATAAACAAGATATCCTTTCCAACCCAAATAACCAACTCTATACCTCTTCCACCCCAACCACACCACCGAAACTTTCCTAATTCATTCTCACCACCCTATGCTCACAAGATTCTTCTTTTTCTCTTCTTTTTCTACTTCTTTTTCTTCAATTCCTCCTCCATCACCATTGCCTATCGACGCATACATACATACACCAATACACACCTCGTTTCAGCTTCACGTGCGCTCGCAACATCAATTTTCCCCTACGCGACGATTCTCATTATCACACGGTGGCTATACCACTACTACTACACTGGTCGTCGCTCTCGCGTGCCGGATAAGCACCAAACGAAGAAACATCGCGCGGCCCTGATACGGAAAAAGAACGAGGAGGGAGAAAGATTGGTCACGCCTGTGGTGGCGCAGGAATTATCGGTGTGCTGGCCTCGAAATTAGCAAGAGAGAGAGAGAGAGAGAGAGAGAAGTGGAGTAGAGTGTCTACGTAGGTGGAAAAGGAGAAGGTGGGAGATGTAGGTTTGTAGGGTAAGAATGTTTCCGGAGGTGTTTGTTTGGTAGACAGGTTATGGGGGGAGGTGGGAGGGTATAGAGGGCTTGGTTATTGTGAAATGCAGGTGGCTTGAGATAGAAAGATTGAGTGTATAACGAAGAAGATGGGATTTGATTTCTATTTTTTTTTTTGACATTTAGATAATGAATAATTGTATTTTAGATGTAATAACACTACTTGATCCAAATGAATTTAAACGAAACCAATAATACAGGAAAAACTATTTTTTGATTAAGTTTATAATTGATAATGAAAGATATATTCTGAAGAATCGTATGAATTACCCTGGAGGGAATAATATCACGTGGAATTTAGTTTTAGTCAGTGAGATGGAATTTGCATGTTAATACGATTAGTAGCGGAATTTCTAAGAGTAGAAATTTAACCAATTTTGAACTAGTTATTTGAATGATGCTTTTAATAGCGCATATCAATTCGAAACAGTGATTTTGAAAAATACTTTGGATTTCGTCGATTTCAACAAATGTTGCACAACATTACTGCAAATTAAGTAAGCACGCGACATTGCATTAGATAATGCTCAATTCTCAGAATATTTTCAAATTAAGTGTGATCAAACGGCCCGATGTTTTATTCACAATTAATCTAAATTAAACAAAAGCTGCAATTTAATTGCAGGTAAAAAAGATTCACCAGTGTAGATATACGAAATGGAGTGCTTTCCATGAAATCAGTTTAATGTTTAAAAGGCAAACTTCATTTTAGTATCCAAATTAAACGTCGAATTCAATTATTTGTACTAACGATTAATGGACGGTACAGTGATTTTAATATTGTCGGCGACTCCAACGCTGCGGTCATATAGTTGAATACAAAACTTTGGCTCGTATTGACCTCGTCAAGGACACGTGGATTATGCTGCCGAATCAGTGATTAAAATTTTAAAGTTAATAATTATTGGTTCGCATTTTGTTATTGTTGTTGCTGCTGCTGCTTTGTGAAAGTCACGTGCATGTAACAATGCGGAACTCGAGATTATTTGTAAAACTTTTGGCCTATATAATACGCGAATGCATATAATTGCATCTTTTTCCATATATTAGAAGTTTGCCGATCGTTGTAATGACGCAACTATTTAAGAAGTTACTTGGTATGCCAAGACGAGCATCGACAAACTACGTGTGATGCATAAAGAATCAAACTTGATTCTCATGAATAAACTAGTAAGAAATAGAACGTTATAAGGAAAATTTAGTTTACTTACTATTAATCTATCTATATATAATGCATAACGCTTGACGTAAATATACCCCTGTTGTTACTTTATTTAAGATTATATTTGATTTTATTTTATAAAAAAATATATCACGCGCGCAGAAAAGTGGGAAATTTATTCGATAAACACCGGTAAAGATTGTTCAAGTTAAACGGTACGACATCGTAAAAAGTAATGGTAATTGTTTTTCTACCTAATTTAAAACTCTATAAAATGAAATTTCTATCGAGCTTTTATAGCGGGGGCCCTATAAAAGCGTATTACCTGTGATTATTTGGAATCTCTGGTGTAAGACATGCTATATAAGAGTAAAAAAAACTTACATAATGTAATGTTTTAATATTTTATTTCACCTAACAAACGTTGATCATAAATATATAACTTTATGTATCGAATTCTTGTATACGCATCGTTTTAGTGGTGTAAGTCAGGGTTAAGTCAGACGATCTTACAGTATTTGATATCACTGATTATTTAACTATAGAATAATGTGCTTATTATTTCATTCCGAAATCCGATCGTTTAGCGAAAATTTTTCTAAAATAGAAGTTATACTTTTCAGTAGCAACATTGTAATGATGGATCTTATATTCCAATCTGAACATACATAGATTAAAATATTTCTAATAAAAATAAATACTAAACCTTCCAGATACGAAAAAAAATTAAATTCTATGTAAGCCTTATCCTAATTCAAACGAAAATTTTCTAAAAAAAAAAAGAAGCGTAATAACTGATACATAAAAGTACGAAATCCAATATCTTTTAGAATTCACGTATACATCCTAACATCTCTAAAGCACACCGAACGATTTCCACTCGGGTTTTGTTTTTTAAAGAAAAAAAACCCTTCGTCAAACCCTTCTCTTACTCCCCGCATCTCAAACGCTCCTCGCGGCGATCCCAATTCCCGGGCGGAAGGGCGAGCTTTCTCTCTTGTGACGTCAGGATGGGGCCGGCGAACGTGAAAGGGTCAAGGCGCGAGCAGCTTAGAATATTCTATGGCCGCTTTTAACGCGAGGTCGGCCATGTGAAAGCGGATCAGCGATTATATGTACATATATATATGTATATACGTTCGCGCGTATATGTATGGGAGTAAGCGAGTAGTATGTGTATCGTATCGTATCGGATGTCTTTTAATTTTCTCCAGTGCGGTGTAAGCGTGGGCGATGTGAGAGAGAAGATATGGGTTATGTGGGGTATACGCGTGGGATATGTTGGTTTTTTTTTAATTTATAATTGGTTGTAAGAGATAGGTGGAGAAAGAAGAAGAGACTTTTGAACGTATTTAGTTAAGAATTTTTTTCGTTACAACTTGTTTTTCAAATTTTTTCGCTCTTATTTGCAATCTTTTCAATAATTCTTTTTCAATACGATGTTTCGTTTTATTCTAACCAAAAAACAATGATTTTGGTCGTGTTGTTACGTTAACCTACATACCACCACCACCCCCATGTGTATTGTCTTCCTTCTTTCGATATTTTATTCAAAGAAACGGGGGAAAAACTTTTGCTCCCCTAGCAGCAAAAATTTTACGAAACACCTATCAAGTAAAAAGTTCTATAACACATTGCCAGTTTATTTTCTATTTATACCTATAAATAAAAAGTAGTTGTCGTTACTTGAAATGTCAAGGGCCACAGTTACAAGAAATAAAATTAAGGAAATGAAAATTATTACAAAACATTAAAACCCATGGTTTTTATCTTGGAATTTCTATAAATACAGTTTCACTTTATCAAATAATAAAGCTGGATTCAGCGCTCGATATATATTTCATAAGCAGACCACCCACGTATGCTTATTCCAAAAATAAACGGCCAAGCTGCTTAACTTTATACGTATATACACGAAAGCATCGAATACAATTCAAATGGAAAATGAAACGTTAAACAACGTCATGTCGCGTCCACAACAAACTCATTAATTTTTCAAAAATGTTAAAAATGCACTATCCTAAAGTTCCCCTCTTGCATCATCCTCAAAACCCTTTCTCCTAACCACAATAAACCTCACTACTTTCCTCGCTTCTCGTATCCTATATACTTTATACTTTCTCGCACACTCGCGAGTTTCCATTATTTAGTAATGACAATTACGCCCGCTCGCGTCCGCGCGAATAATTCGAAACGCAGGCAAATGACGCACGTGGTTACGGTGACTATATATCGCTAAAGCGCATATATACATATACATATATATCTCTATACACCTGCGCGTGAGTTCACGCGTATGCTGCTGCATGTGTGTATATGGCAGAGCGCGGCGGACTGGTGAATAATGAAGGCCAGCGAACAAAGTTTTCGTTTGCACGCTCTATCCTCGATACAGGCGAGAGAGGAAAAAAAACAACGCGTAATGTAATAACGGAAAAAGCTCGGTTGTGTCTCTTTAGGATGATACACATATATACTCTTTTATTTTTTTTTTGCATAAAATCTATATAACTAATATTTTGCAAACTATATATTATATTTTTCCTACTACTTCTTCTTTTTCTTTTCGTACCGTCCAACTTTTCAGGTCGTTCATTAACGTCGTCGCTGAGGTACAGCGCTCGATGCTCTCTCTCTCTCTCTCTCTGAAAGTTCACGGCCCAATTCGATACCGAGCATAGCACGCGCAGCATGTTGACACCTAGCATATGTATAGGGTATGTGACAGCCGTGTGAGGTTTTCAAATTCTCTTTTTGCTAGCCATTTGCACATCTAGTTCTCACGGTCATATACGTGTGTATGTGTGTGTGTGTAAGGATATTAGCGTGTACACGTCAGTGTTGCGTAGAGGTAGAAGACGGTATGAAATATCGATGTAAAAAGAGGAACTAGGAGGTGTTTTCCCACACGAGTAATGTGTATGATGTAAACGAAAGTTTTTTTGGAGTGCTGGAAAATAGGTGGATATGTGTATATGCATGGATATGACGTGAGTTGTAATGTGGTTATGAGTGACGAGGTGGTTTGGGTGTAACAACGAGAGTAATTCTATTTGTTTTACATCTTCGCCAACTGAAAAGCAAGTAAACCTTCACAGCTAAGTACAATTTCCCTCTATTTTTCTCTCATTAATTCATTTCTCTTTTAGCGTTAGAGAGTAATTGTACATTTTTTAATTAAAATGCCTTAGCTTGTAATTACATCACCGCGGTCAACACACTCTTTGAAAATTAATCTCTTAAACTTGCGTCCCTTAAACAAATTCTGGAGATTTTTGCGAAGGTTTTAACCCCCCCCCCCCTGTTCGAAACGAACATAAACAAAAAAAAACAAAGAACGACGAGGGAGCAAAAAAAAAATTATCATTACTCCTTGTTTCATCTACACACGAGTCTATTACACCACCGTTATGCAAACCCTCACAAAGAGGCGAGAGAGAGAGAGAGAGAGAAAAGCACAAAAAGAAAACACATGCCGGCAAATTGAATCTCGAACGAGCAACACGTGCGCACACCAAAACCGACGCGTTCCTCTGCGTATATATATAGAACAGCTCGCACGATTCGCTTAAGAGCCGCATAATGAATTCTCTCTCCCCCTTTTCTCTTTCCAGCCTCGTTCCTCGCTTTTTGCCCTCTTTCGCGCGCCCGAAACTACAGTTGGTCTAGTATTTCCCGTACGTTTAATTCACCATCCGACCACTAATGTACTTCTTCTCCTCATTGTTTAGATTTTTCTCGTCTAATAAACACACCCAACTTAGTTTATCAACAACAACTTTATTCGTCTGTATAAATTATATGTATAACGCGATAACGCCTGACATTTAAAAAGTGTGTGTGTGTGTATGTGTGACAGCTAGGTGTCCAGAGAGTATAGGGGGTAGGATGAAATTTTAATGGGATTTTCGAGGTCAAGGCTACGCGGACTCATGTTCGAACATGTATTTGATCATTGTTGTTTCATTGAGAGGAGGTAACGGGAAAGAGGATTACAGGTATCGCGTTGCATATAATTGTTTGGAAATTTCGCGCGTCGCGGCGATTGATAATGTCAGGGTGTAAAATATTCGGGTTCGTCTATATGTATGTGTATGTATATACATATATATAAGTGCACATACATACGTACATTATAATGCACGCAAAGGCATTGTAGTTAATTAATTAATTGGTTAAGAGCGGTCGCAGTGGGTTTTACACAGGGAATGGTTAATGTGTAACGGCGAGGTATATGCTACACTCACGGATATTAATTACTCTGTCGTGGTATAAAAGAGCGAAGACAAAAGAAAAATGCTTACAAGCGTGAAAAAGTCGCAACACACGCGTAGAAAAATGTATAGTAGTTTGTGTAAAAAGTTGGAAAAATAATATAATTGAATAAACGGAGATAAAATGTAAATATGGTATGTATAATATGTTGTTTTTGTATATTTAAACGAAGGGTAACAAGCAACAATACAATGCAAGATTTGTGTCTCGAAATAGCGAGTGATAAAAATATAATTGAATGCGTATGTAACATTCGTTGATCGCTGACGATACGCGTGAAAGTATATATATATATAACATCCTTATTTCCTGGATCTGACAGGCTACCGTCGGAAAAAAGAGCCACGTCATGACGCGCGCGTAAGCCAAATATGTAATCAGACGATACGGTAACAACGACGGTTGATTACTTATCTATAACAGCAACTAGGAAGTCGTGTATTTAATACCGTAACATTATATTTACCGACCGTAAGTGTATTAGATTTTTACTTAAAAAACGTTCTTTTAATTATCTGCTCCGTCTAACTTTAGAACTACACATTCGCTATCTCGTATTTCGCTGCGTATCACGCAATATATAAATTCACCTATATAAAACAACTGCCAATTACTTCAATCAAAATTCCATCGCTATATATACAATTTTTACCTCAATCGATTACACATAACTTTGCGAAGAAATTTAATTTCCAACTAATATATCTCTCTTCCTCCTGCGATAAAAGAAAATTCATATCGCAAGATCCGCTGTAAATTCCCTACCTTGGGATTCTCTTCGTCTTTGTCTCTGCAACAAAAATGCGCACAATAAAGCAAATATACGCAATACTTTGTTTCCCACTATAAGAATTTACAAGTTTCCTACAACGTGTATATATATATATATACCTGATATGAAAAACACTTTCGTTTCTTTTTTCTTCTTCTCATTGTCTCTTTCTCTCTCTGTGTACTATACCTCTGATAGAGAATATCGGAAAAGAGAGAGCGACGCGAGAGGAACACTTCATCGGACCACTCGCGCGTTCGCTCGAGCGGTAGAAAACGAGAGAGAGAGAGAGGTGGAAAAAAACACACATACACGTATACGCGAATACGGCTGTGAAGTGTGCACGTTCAGTGTTCCGTTCGAGCGATGAGTCGCTGGAGTGGTGCGAGCTTTTTCTCGCTGATTTTTGTACGACTGCAAGTGGCCTGGACTCTTCTTTTTCTCTCTCGAGTTGTGCTTATTCAGAATTATTGACGGTTAAAAGCAGTGATAACGCGAACTTGCGTTTGCTGAAGGTGAAAGCGTATACGCGCATATATATGATAAATAAATAACGTGGGTTCGAAGAATCTAGATTGATTACTTTAT
>JAWWEQ010016542.1:0-34165 GCA_035583055.1 Torymus tubicola
ATATATATATATATATATATATATATGTACAGGCAATCGATCAGACGTAAAAGAGACGGCGAGCGAAGTTTATTTCCGTGAGCTCGCGCCTAAACTGCTGTATATAGAGAAGGACGCACGCGCGCGCATGTATAAAATCAACGAAACGTCAAAACCCAGCGGCTGTACATATATATATATATAGTTCTACGCGTGGAAGGATTATTGACTGCCGCGTCTTATCTTTTATTTCAGCCCCGTTACGTTGGCGCGCACGTTTATGCCTCGGCCGAGAGTTTACAGCGCGAGAGAGCGCGAGCTATACGGAGAGGAGTTGATGAGAAAGATTTTGGACTTTTACGAGCGCGCAGCCGGCGCCTTTTGTACGTATTTTGATTGTCCGGAAAAGTGAAAAGAATAAGGTCTGATGCTGAGTTTAGGAGGTTTAAGTGTAACCCGAGACAATAGGGCGAATTGATTTTTCTAGTTTTTATTGACGACTATTTGAAAGTACTATATATATATAAGTGTCCGGCAGTTTAAATGTTATTGCGATGATTTCTTTTAATTTGTTGAGGTGAAAGAAATGGCTTTTTCTTTTTGTTTTTTGAATTTTTTTGACGAATTGGTTTTGAAAATATTTAGAAATTCTACGGTCAAAGCAAGAGAAAATTTCAATTTCAAAGGTATACCAGCCTCCTTTGAAGTTTTAGAAAAGTATCGATTTCCTAATTGAATAATAGATTTTCGATTTCCAATTGTGTCTAAAAAAAGTCTAGATACATGAATTTTAATTTAACTGAAAAAAACGGGGTCACGTTTGTCCCGAAAGTTATAAATATCTTGGTAGATATATTGAATTCGACTAAAAATATTGAATCCTTTCTATTTCAAAGATGTGAGGAATTTCAAATTTTACAAATGATTTCGAAAATCCCAGATCGTAACCGGGTATATATAAGTTACTAAATTTATAAACTACTGAACTTTTTAAAACTACAGACTTATATAACACATTTTATTTTTAAGGTAAAGAATACTTAAAAATATTCTCCTGGCTCCAAAGATATTTCAGGTTAATTTAAAAAGAGTTAAAAGTTATACGAAATTCAACTACTATTTTCATACCATTAATCATTTTGTTTAAAATATCCTTTATATCGTTACTACAGAGCCAAAGCATTTGATCTTTTCAATTAAACCATTAAATTATTTATTTTTTATTAAACTTTAAAAAACTACGTAACGACCGAAAGTTTTAATTAAAAAAAATTCTCAATACGCAACAAAAGATACAGCAACCTAAAATC
Organism: Torymus tubicola; assembly: GCA_035583055.1. Taxonomy (NCBI): domain Eukaryota; kingdom Metazoa; phylum Arthropoda; class Insecta; order Hymenoptera; family Torymidae; genus Torymus; species Torymus tubicola. The sequence continues at coordinate 1,290 of JAWWEQ010016542.1, forward strand.
GTTAATGAAATATTCGAAAAGTTAATTAAAAAATTTTCACAACAGAAAACAGAGTTCATCCCAAGCTACGAAAGCTGGCTTTTAATTTCGAGCCTCACACCTTATGTCCAACACGGTGCATTGGCCCTCGAATGAAATTTCGCTCGTGACCCTCGTTATTTCTTCTTGGACCATACCTCCTATGGTCTCCTTTACCTTCTCCTCCTCCTTTCCCGCTTTTCTCATACGACTTATATACGGCCGCGCGACAGGATAAAGAGTCGGAAGCTGTTTTTTCCCTTTCATCCTTTGGATTTTTTTTCCACTTTTTACGCTCGCCTCTCCCGAAGTGGATTCATGGGGAGAAATGCGAAACGGATCCTTTTAGCCCCTCTGGTTTTCCTCGCGCGTGCGCGTGTGTATATATATATATATACATGAGGGAAAGAGAGAGAGAGGGAAAGCCGCTGAAAACTCGTCGCGATATTAAGGATGAGAAATATCACGTAGCTTTTATTATAGTGAAACTTTCTTTTTCCCTTTATTGTTAGATATTTACGGTTGGATGTATGGCAAAGGACGTCATTTAAAATTGTACTTTTGAAGACGAATTACGGCGTCTAAAGTATTTTTCAGATTATTAGATTTTTAATTTACTTGAAAACTCGCTCAGTTCTGCAAGCAGACAATAAAAGATAATTGAATAACTATATCAATGCTCATAATATAATAAAATATGAGATACTTTTGTTTTTTTTCTTCTTCAATTTTTTACTCGTTGAAATTATAAATGAAAAAGTAAGTAAAAAAGTACAATTGTAAAAATATTTACCTGCGCAACAATTACAAAATACGTACTTCTTCCTCATACATAACCAATTTATTCATTAAACCACTTCAAGCACACAACCATTTCAGTAATCTAGTCACGGAAAATTTCTAATTGTAATCTCGTTTCCCATCATCGCCGCTACGCGTATATATACGCACTATACATACACCTTTCCGATGGAAAAGTCGACGCGCGCGCTCGGTGATTCCCTATACGCGAGCGTGGAAAAAAGGGAGCAGGATTACGCGACGCGAGCTCGTACAGAGGCTAAATCTACCCCCATTACCAGAATCACGAGCGGTGATGTACACGCGGTATGTAATAAGGCAAAGTGCACAGGCGACGACAGGACTGTACGCATGTACACTGCACGAAATAGGCGATGTGCAAGATTGCAGCTCGCGTGCGTCGTCGCTCTTTAACGCGCGCGCGCGCAGTGCATTAAAGAGAAGCGAATTTCAGAGGGATTGAAGATTGGAATCTGTGGGGGGAGGGGAGTGTTTTTTAGTTGAATGGTAGAGTGGAAACTGGTTAATAGTTGTACGAGGAATAATAACGTTATGCGAGTGAAATAAGTAAAATAATGAAATACCAAATGCACAAGTAATAATGGAAGTAGGAAGGGGATTCCTGGAAGTATTTATACTGGCATTTTTATGTTGCTGTTAAATATAGAGTGTTCGGCAAGCCTCATACAAATTAATAGTATTTTAAGGTTGGTGTGGAAATTAAGTGGAATCAATTTTAGTAAAATCAAAATAAAACAATGATGGATGTGACTATAAAAATATTATTAGTACTTAAAATGAAAATGTTGTTAAATGTAAATATCAAAATGAACTTCAGCTGTTGGTACATACATCATATGAAATAAAAGCAGAATTCTGTTCTGAGCCATGAAGTAATTAAAAAATATATATAATTTACATTTCTACCAGGTAAATAACAATATTATGTAGCATCTTATCGATCAGAAATAGATTCGATCTGATTATAAAAGAAATAATTCGAGCCTCGTGTACGTACGCCAGTCCATATTTTCCACTCCAGTAATAAGCTGCGAAATATCTGTCGCCATAAACCAAACGTAATTACGCGGGATTTGCATGTCGCGCGCCCTGCGCAGGGAAAACTTTCGTTCGGCTTTAACGGCGTCAATGACTTCGTTATACGTCACAGCTGTGCTCTCTCGCTCTCGTGACCCGACATCTTGCTGCTGCTGCTCCTCCCCCACCCTACCACCAGCACCACCACCACCTCCTCTCTGCATATACCAAACTTTTTATTGCGTTTGCGCGCGCGGCACTAGCTTAGATTATCATTCATTCCGAAGGCGATTAGATTCGAGGTTACGAGGGCCCTGGTTATATACCTGTATATATCTATGTATATATAGCTATAGAGAGAGAGAGAGAGAACTACGGCGCCGGCGGCAAATAATATCAGGCGAAACATCATTCACCGCGCTCGCGCGAACTTTCGAATTTTCGCAATTTTAAAAGTCCGACGCGCGCGCGCACGAAACTTTTCTTCATCGAGCCACTTTTTCAGCCCGAGCGCGCCATTTTTCTCTCGCTGTGCTCGGTCGCGAACTAGCCTGCAGCCGCCCTTCGACGTGGACTTTCTTGCAGTTTGCAGATGCTGAGGAGAACGGGGTGACTTGGTGTAGAGAAAAGGGAATGGGGTACGCAGAGAGTGTGGCAATTACGCCTTTCAATCGGCCGGTAATTCGAGCACCGTCTGACCGGACTCCGACCTCTACCACTTACGGTTGTCGACTTTTCACGCTGACATTGATTATTGTTAGTATTGGAACTTTCGTATTTTTCTGCTACTTCATTGTTTTCTTCTTTTTCGCGTAACCATTTGAATGCTATATTAACGCAAGAAATTAATACGTTTTTTAAATCTTTTCTTTGGAGTGGCAGAAATGCTAGGTAGTAAAAAAGTTTTTCGAAATACGGAGTATAAAAGAGATTTATTCGGCGAAGCGGAGAAAAGTTGAAATCAGTTATAGAGATAAAAAAAGAAGGAGTAGAAAGAGTCAATATTTCATCCGGCATTCGATACTAAAAACAGAAAAAATATCACTTCTTATATATATTCTCCTTTTTTATCGAAAAGCTTCTAGGAATTGTTTTAACTCACATTAGCTTTATGGACTTTCCATTTAACCTTTATGTAAATTTTATGCTATATTAATCACCTAGAATTATCTTTACCCGTCTACGCAAACGAAATGTCGCCGGCATCATTTCTCTACCTTTGCAAAGATAACTACTCTCCGTCGAGAGACAATACCAATGAGAAAGTGCAAAGAACTCGTCAAGCCAATTCATTGTCGCCGAACAAGATCTACATATATATATTTGGACGTGCGTGCATATCCAACATACACTTAGATACCTCAAGAAAGAGAATGGGAGACAGAGAGAAAGGGAGAAATTCGATAATGACGCATAAGGATAATCTGCGCGACGCGAAACTCGCTGATGGAAACGTGCGCACCATTGTCGATCGTGGAAACTCATGGCAAGCTGGAGGCGTAATATTTTGCTGAATGGGAGATTGCGAAGTTTCGCGACGTACGCGCGAGAGTAAGAGGAAGAGAGAGAAGAGCAAGGAAAGACAAACCGTGAGATGGCGGGAAGAGAGCGAGGTAACGAGTTTCGATGCAAAATTGGCTTCACGCTGCGACGCCGCTTGTTCGGTTTCTGATGTCTTCGCGCTCTCATGTGTCTACCGACAGGCTGACGATTCGATTTTGCGTCACGGGAATTAAGTTTTCCTCTAGCGTTGCGATGCAAAATTCTGTAAGTAAATATACGTGAGTTTAACTTTTGCAAGCGGCTTGGTCGTTAACGCAGTAGACTTCTGATTAAAGAAATTCGTTAAAACGGGGTAACTTGGGAATTGATAAAAACGTAAGTTGAGAGAAGGCGTATTATCTAGGTGAATCCTCTTGTGTTGGATGCTTGCATTATACTGTCGGGATGATAATTTTTCAGAAAAGTCGCCGCCTCGCAGAAAGTCCCGATGAAACTTAATCCCAAGAAAAACGCTACTTAATTCTCTCAGGATAACACAAAGTAAGGAGCGCGCGCGGCAAAAATAGACAAACGAAACGAGGCAGGAATAAGGACCCGGGGATTCCAACGAGGGAGAGTGGGAAGAAAGAGACAGAAAAAAAGGAGAAACAGACTCAGAGGAAGCTCGATGGAAAATGGACAAGGTAGAAAAAAAAGGACGAAGAAGAAGAGAGAGAGAGCGAGAGAGAGAGGAACTCGCGCACCGGGATGCAGACGAAGGCGGAAGTAAAAAGGCAAACGGAATGAGAAACTTCCACGGCGGCGGCGATGGAGGTGGGAGTTGGATGGAGGAGAAAGTGAGAGAGAGGGAAGAAAGGGAGGAGGCAAACGATGTAAAAAGATAAACTTGAGGAACGTTAAGTAAAAATATCGTGAAAAGATGCGGAACGAGCGGAGAAAAATGTAAAGTAAAGCGCGCGTAGACGTATACGCAAATGGAAATGGGATACGTACAATTGAAAAGTTCCTTCTGTGTAGGAAGAGCTTTGCTCTCTCCCTCTCCTCCTCTCTCTCTTTTTAGAACGAGAAACTTCGTTTAAGGCTTTTATTTCGTTGTACTCGCAGAAGATGCAACGTCGTTTTACCGATGTTAGATTTCTGAGCGGCTTATGTATATAGGTGTACAATTTCTTGGCATAGGTTTTGTGTATCACAAACGCGAGCGCGACAAGAGGGCGGTTTTACCTCGTTGCAGCAGGTTGTTCAATTAATTACAGATTGTAAACGACATTGAAAGCAAGTGTATAACATCCGATACGTCAAAGGATCAACTTTGGCGAAACTTTGTTTTTTCCAACAACCATGCCTCACGTAACCACTGAACCGCGTAATTAAAAGAAACAAGAATATAAAGCCACACTTTCAATATACTGAGAGACAGAAAAATTGACCGGAACAACAGAGAACCAGTGAGATGTATATAAAAAGTGGAGAGAAAAAAAAACAAAGTGAGACTCGCGAGTGAAAGGGAATTTACGCGCGATGAGCAGCGTTGCGGGGGTGCGGAGGAAATTAGAAACGCGCGAGAGGTACGCGGGCATCGCGAAATTTACCGGGCCATTCTGTGGAAACGCTCGTAAATTCGCACAAACTGCCACTGCTGCGGAGGTCCTTGAAAATATGTCCGAATGAGCGGTGAAATTAAGTTGAGTTATCGGAGGCCGGCCTCCGGAGCTGATTGTGCGAGAAGGGTTATAAAATTTCGTGCCAAATGTGCCAAAGTTTGGTTTAGTGAAGGAAGGGGAACGGTAGGAAAATTTAATGGCCATTAGACAATTTTATTTGCAGTTAGATAAATTTTGACTCGGAAAAAATATTGTCAAATAGAATTTTAAGATGATGACAAAATACACGAATATTTCGAGTGTTTTTTAACAGTCGCAAAGCACCCTTTGAATAATCAAAACATCAATTTTTTGTTGGTCCACGCTTTGCAAACGTTTCTGGCAAATAAGCTGATGGTGATCCGAGTATATCCTGTCCAAATACACATACGTGTACACACAGTAGATAGCCCACACCGCAGGTAAAAGAGAAAAATACAGCGAATCGCGGCGAAAGCACGCGGCAACAACACGCGAAATAATTTTCACCCTTGTGCTCTCTATATTTTTTCACCACGCGCGTAGTTAGTACTACTCGCAGTCTGGGTGTGATGGACACGAGGGAAAAACTGAGCGAGAAAAAAAAATGGCAAACGTCCAATTTCCCAAGCGCATCCGTGTAAAGGTATAGCGTTTCGTCTGCCTCTCTTTGGAGAGAATCGTGTATAGTGTATAGTAGCAGCTGATTATATCAATTGGTTCTCGCGTACGTTATCTCTACTGAAGCGTTATCTCGCAAAAGCGTGTGGAAAAGTTTGACAAGTTCAGGCAAAAGAGAAAGATAGCCGTTTCAATAGAACCGATTGCGAGGAAGCGTCGTGTTTAGATCTGTGGGTTGTCGAAATGGTATAGTATATATGAAAAATGTTCTCTATTCAAGTGTTAAGCGACTGTGCGACTTGCTTGAATCTGATGGTTTGTGAAATTGAATTTTGTGCCGAACGATGCCTAGACTGTTTCTATTTTATCTTGTCTTTCTTTCTATATTTCGATACATAACCCGATGAAAGTACGAAATTTCGTTGGTGTTTTATTTTACATCCCCACTCTTTTATAAAAATATTCTTATATTTACATTGATGTCTTTTACTAAATGTTAACTTTTTTTTATTTTCCTAGGATTTTTATAAATTTTTTCGAAAGAAATATATACAAAATTCGCTGAAACACTGCGCTAACGTAAAGAATCATAAAAAATATTTTACCTTCGACGAATTTTTTAACAACCAGATATTTAATCTGAAAGCTATAACAACTTTTTTCTAACGTGTTTGTGAAACAGAAACGTTCAAATAGCTTTTGTAAAATGTTTAGACAAAAATATAAGAGAAATCTATCGTTAATTGATATCAAAATAACTGAAAGTAAAATATTCAAGTATTACTGGTATTTTTTTTTCACGAATTAAAAAGCGCATTCGTAAATAATCTATATGCGTTCGTTACACATTCTGAGGTCGTAAACATTTTACGCCTTTTAGCCTCACAAGTCTAATGAAAAATGGAAATTTTCATCCCACTCGTCAACAACTCGCCATCAAATAACTCTCCTCCATCCTTTTTTTCCCCCACGTCCGCTCGCCCTACCACATTTACACTAAAACTCCTCTTTCTTCTTGCTCATTTTCACCGGCAGCATAACTGAAAATCCCCCCCCCCCCCCCTCCAGCTAGAATTATAAAGAAACTAGCTGAGATAGCCACTGAGAAAAATGGAGTGCCAAGGGAGGTAGAAAGAGGGAAGGCTAGAGTGGAAAAAGGCGTAGCGAGGGCCTTGCGCAAGGCAGTTTTACTCGGTAAGTACGCAATTTCCGGGCCTAAGTGAAGGTGGCGAGGAAGTCGAAGCTTAAATTATGTTTGGCGCGCAAGCTGCGTAAGTATATAGAGAAAGCGTGCGAGCGAGCGTCGCTGGTATATACCGCGTAATTTCCGGACAATTTGTGCCCTCGCGTAGTCGCGACTTTACCGTCGCTCGCGAGATGTTCGACTTCGTTTTTTTTCCTTCACCGCGTCGCGACGATTCGAGCGAGTCTTTCGTCGCGGTTTTTCGAAGAGATAGTGAGCAAGAGAAGGAAACAGTGTTTCCGGGTTCGATTTGTGGGTAGTCAAAGAACCGATAACGAGTAACGAGCAGTTCTGCTGAAAGTTTATTTCACAGTCTCATGAGTTTTGTGTTTGAATTTTTCACAACCGTAGATGTTGCCAAATGAAAAAATTTTCTTTAAATAATATAAACCTACTTTTCTTACTCATCTTCCTCTTTCGCTCCATTTCTCTGTAATTTTCTGCCAATCATTGTAATATAGTTTCAAGAAAAAAAACGCATTTGCCAATACTTTGCCCTCAATAGTTCATTAAAAGTTTTATCAATACTTTTCTCAATAGAAGACGGTCGTTAATTCTTCAATAATTGAGAAAATGTGGGTATTCTAGAAAAAAGGTATCCGCTCTATATTTTATGAAATAATATATATAGCCGGTGTTTCAAAAAGTCCAGATAAAGAGGATTCCATTACAAAAGAAGAATAATTGCTAATTATAAAAATGTATAAACTTTACCTTACCGCAAAACTTATGTCACAAAAGCAACGTTATAATATAAAAAATATTCTCAAAATAATCAACGTAAACATAACCAAAGCTTTTGTAATTTTTCCCACCTCAGCTAAAAGATTCCCCTCAAATTCACTTGCAAATCCCCCGTAAAATTTTCAAATCCCATCCATCCGCGCTGCAAAATCCCAACGCCTCGTCGGCTCTCCACCTCGAAATAACCATCAAACGGCCCGTATAGCTTGCGTATAGCGATTATTATTAATCGCCTGGCTCGATTTATCACGCTCGAGGTATATATAGTACCTCGCGACTTACGCGCGGATTTTCAAAAGAGCTTCCTCAGCGCGCGAAATGTGATAAGAGCTCGTCAAGTTCGTGGCTGAGAGGAAACAATTACCCCTCGACTGAAATAAATTCTAACCGTTGCAGTAATGGTAGTAGCAGCAGCAGCAGCTTGGTCCTATACTATACGTGCACGAGTGTCTTTTGTTGTACGCTAAAGCGACTCTGTACGCTGCTAATAAATTATCGTCGTAGGATGCGCTTCTTTGACAAGTGAGCTCTGTAATTTGCCTCGAGGGCTACGCTCGCGACAAATTATCGTTTTTGTCTTTTTTTTTCGTGACACTCGTGATCTCACGATTTAACTTAATCATTTTCATTAATTTTGCTTGCATGAAATTAGCAGTGGCAATTTCGCAAGCGATAAACGAATGCCCTTATTGTTGAGATTAATAGCATTAAAACAAATTTTTATCTCTAGTACACAAAATATTTCGGAAAAAATTTTGTAAAATTTGTAACGGCAATATTACCGTTTTCTGCGGAAATATTGCTAAAATGAAAATCTTAAATTTAATATTTCACTAGAGATATTAAAAATTTTTTATTAATGCAAAAGAAAATGCTTTACTCTTCGGAATTTCTCCTCAAAATAAACAGCATAGTGATAAATTGCGTCAAAAACTGCATTAAGTATAAGCCTCGAAAAAGTACTTAAAAAGCTCCTCAAAGTGGTTCCCAGGGGTTGATTAATGATTAAAGCGTTTGCACATTAAATTATTCATAATTTAAGTAACTTTTGAAATTTAATAAGATTTCGAAAACTTATGATGGACTTTTGAACCCTGCCTTTTTTAAGCGTCTCTGCGCCCATATATAGAGCGACGGAGAAAGTTTGATTAACTATCTTTATGCCAGCGCGCGGAAAATCTTTGGATGTACAGTTTTAAATTATCTTCTGCGCGTACATATTGAACAGTCTTGCGTCATCGTTATAAAAGTTTCTAATTCCACAATCGAACGTTTTATTTATTTCGACGAAGAGTTACTCCTGAGTCGTAGTATATATATATATATTATCTTCCAGATTGTGTGCAAGAGAGCGCTTGAATTTTTCCAATTTCAATCAGAAACTTTTTGCAATCAAATACCTTTGAGACTCAAGCGATGAGATTTCATTACTTCCATACTGTTAAAGATTAATTTTGTACTTTAATAATTATTAAAGTAAAACAACACTTTCTGAACTTCTATACTCTGTTCATTCAACTTCTTTTATGACTTTCCAATAAGTTATAAACATAAACAGAAATATATCAATTAAAATTAATAAATAGTTGGCGAACTAATATCGAAAAATTTACGAGTCCCATAAACCCCGATGAAACTTGCATGAAACCATTCGACGCTCGCCGCTCGGTTAATAAAAGACCGCGAGATAGTCGAAATTCCAAGACAGTAATTCGAGGTGAACTGCGCGCGGTGGTGGCGGGTAGCAGCAGCAGCAGACACTTTACGGCTGGGAAGTACGAAGCGGCGATTAAAGTCCGGGCTCGATTACGTTTGACTTAAGCCCGATCATTAAACGAGCATCGTAAAGACGTAAGGGCAAGAGCGAGAGCTTGCGAAAGAGAGAGAGAGAGAGAGAGAGAGAGAGAGAAATTTGTGTTATTTCGTACAGGAAGAAAATTCCGCGGCGATCGTCAATCTTCGTCGTGGACGCGCGTAGCAGTAGCAGCAGCAGCAGCGTTGGCCTACTTATCGGCCGATAAATTAGCGTAGGACGTAAGCTCTTGCGCCTTCTTCGCTTGCATTAGCGCGTCGGAATGGAGAATTAGAGGGCGCGAGATGAAAAGTCGATTCTTTATGGAGATGGGGAAAAGTCAGGAAGGGGGGGAGCTGCACTTGTTAGGCGAGTGATAAATGAGATGTTTACAGGTGTGTTTTATCCACAAGTTTGATGGATGAAAATATTCGTCAGCTCTGAGGTTCCGTTTACTTTTTATCTGAATAACATCACGGTACGATAATTTAGAATATATGTCACATTTAATAAAGTCAATTCCCCTAAAAATCACGTCAATTTTTTTCTTCACAACCAATTATTTTCAGGATATCAAGGTTTACTCGTGCTCGCACGTGCCAGCAAATCCAACACATCGCGTAGTTTAATTTTCAACACCGACGTTTTCCCACGCCATCACCATAGTCACTACGTAGATCGGCGAGTTTCCGCATCGCGCGGCCAGCGATAAAGAATTACGCGCGCCATTAGCGCAGCTCGAGGAGCCGATAAATCGCCCGCGAATTAAAGCGCCAGCAGCTCGCACAGCGGCTCCTTAGCGTTTTTCCCTCCCTCTGTCTCTCTCTTTCTCTTCCTCGGCTAGCTCTGCACGCGCGCGGATCCGCGATAAAATAGCCGCGGAAATGGAAATCGCGCGGCATCCATTATTCGTGAACTCGTGTGTGTGTGTATGCGCGTACGCCATCTGTCTCTCGCTCTTATACGGCTCCAGCCGCTCTCTCTCTCTCTCTCTCTCTCTCTTCTTATCTGCGCGCGAAAGATGGCCTTAATTAAGGGCAGGGCCGGATGTATCTCGCCTGGTGCAGGTGCGCGCAACTGAGTATAGCGAGAGAGTCTTCCGCTTATTGATCGATGCGATTAATTAAAAGAGAACGCGAGAACGAGAGAGAGAGAGAGGAGACGAGAAACGTTGATTCTTTTCTTGTTTTTGTTCTTGTCGGTCGCGTGCTCGCGCGTTGGATGATCGCACGTGTTGAAACGCGGTATACGATATAGAATTAAAGAATTTCAGGAAGAAGAAGCAAGAGAATTTTGTTGATACGGGGAGATTGGATTTTTTTTATTATATATTGTTATACATATGTATAGGTAGAAAGTGCATTAGTTTGACTAATGCAGTCTTCTAAATTACATTGTGATGGAAAGAGTTCATTATCTTTAAAGCTCGTGGAAGCTGAAAATGTATTCCGCTCGCTCGCTTGGGCGCGCTGTGTGGATACCTTTTATCTCTCGGTGAGGATCCTTTATTCCATTTATTCCTGAGTGTATTTTATGATGTTGGTAGAGAGGAGTGAGAATATGAGAGGGCGAGAGGCCAATTTTTACAGCGGCGCGGATCTTGATAAGTGATTTTGATTATAGATATTCGTCGATTCGAGGCATTAAATGAAAATTCATGCTTTCTTTGTTTTGTGCCTTATAATCTATATTATCGTTGTCTGAAATATCGAGTTCGTTATACTTTCTCAAAGTATATTTACTTATGCTTTAAATTCATTTTTACCCGACGCTAAAATCACCTTCGTAATATCATCGATAAATCAGGCTTCGAGTGTTATGTATTATGCACGCGTCTGACTAAACTCAGCTTTATTCCACTGAAACTCTGTTTGCTAAAATATTCCAGTAGTTCAACAAATAAAATACGAGTTCAAATTCATATCTCAAAATGATACAAATCAAGTTTCTCGCTAACAATATACAACTTTGTTCACTTTATAAATATTCACACCTCTCAAAATCTCAAAAACATCCAAACTTTTTCTCTAATTTCACTATCGACGCCTTTTGCAACCCTCATCCCACACGTATATATACACACACACACATTGTTTCCAACATCGCTCGACTCCTTTTTGCAGTGCAGAGTGCTCGCGCCAAGATTGCGATCCATATTTCACCAGAGCAAAGGCGCGACGCGACGACTCGGGGCCACCCGTTGGGCGGAGAGACGAGTTCGCTCGCTCTCTCCCTCGCTCGCACCGGAACCGGAGCCAACAAATTTTCTCGTCCGCGGCGTCGTGTGCGAGTAAATTCACTTTTTTCACACGAGGCCGCCCGCCGCGCGCGCGTGTGCTGCCGGCAGCCGGCTATATAAGAGCTGTGTGTGAGAGAGAGAGATGCTGTATATAGCAAGCTAGCTGAGAAGTGGATATGGCCGAAGTGCGTTTAAAGTATATGCCTTCCTGCGGATGAATGAGTTATCACTTGTTTCGCTGCGTACGCGAGTTCGACGAAACTATTTCCTCCCGGTGTTAAAGGTTTGGATCGAGTAGTATAAAATGGTATATATATATATATATATATATATATGTAGGTGTTGAATAAATAAAGATTTTTGCTGTATATAGTTCAAAACAAAAATATAAGTATACGTCACTTTTTTGTATATCAATGTTTATCATCATTTAATAATAGTTTCCCGCCGATTCTCATACAAACAATGTTATATACGCGAAGGAGTAAAATTAAAAACTATAACCATATCAGCCGTTAAAACTTAAAATATACATGCATGAGGCAGGCTCGCCGCTCGTTTCAGACTAACCACATCGCATATTGCTGCCCTGTTTACACGCGGCACACTCGTTACACGACCTCGCGATACGCCTCGTCCGTGCCTTTTTCACGCGCGGATGCAGCGTCACGAAGACAGTTCTGTGCGCGCACAGGATAAGCGCAATAAACGACGAGCACAGAGAGGCTATTTTCTTCCTCCGTATACGCGCCAGGGTAAAAATTCTCTTGTCTCTGTGATTTTGTAATGGGCAGCACTGTGCAAGCGTGTAACGAGCGTCGAGTTACGAGTTGGTGTATGTGTGTGTGTGGGTGTGCAATTGCCAGCGCCATGGAATGAATCGGACGGAGGAAAACGGTTGTACTGGACGGAATGTTGCTATACTGCATATATATGTGCATGCATATAATATATAAAGGTGGCGCATTTTTTTCAAAATTATAGTGTGCTGCGAACTTTTATTAATTGTACGGTTGACATAACAATTCTCTTCTATTCTATAGTATAAAATGTATAACAAAGCCTTTTGTTGATATTAATATTTGCGTTTGTCAAGAAACCTAATTATAAATTAAAAAAAATGTACGTATACAAATATGCAATAAGCCCGGGCTCGCGCACTCGGACAGCTGCAATAAACAAGAGCCGCACCTCTCGTTTCTTTCGGCCTTTACTTCTCTCCTCGTTCCCCACGTTTCGCCGGTGCAAATTCCGAAATTTTTCAAACGCGTATATATATATATATATAACGTACACGTCTATATGACGTACAAATATCCGTGTGTATGCGCGCGCAGCCGCGCGACAAGATTCTCTCGCGCGCTTGACGTTTGTCGCGCGCGACGAAATTCTACGTACGTACCCGAGATAAAACCACTTTAAATATTCCATCCTTTCTTCTCTCTTCTCACTCTCTCTCCCTTCCTTGAATTTTCATGCGACGCCTCGCGAATAATGCATAATTCAATGCGGCAAAACGTCAGCGCTGAAGAGAAAGAGAGAGAGAGAGAAAGAGACGCGTGTAACTCTCGCGAACGACCGTCGCGTACTCGGCCCGGCTTTGTTCATTTATCCCCGTCAGTGAACGTAGTAGTAGCAGCAACGACGACGGCGAAAGTCTGGTCTTGGTCTAGCGGAAGAAAACGAGAAAACTGGCCGCAACGCGTACAATTGCGGTGGTAAAACGCTCGCGCGTTAATGATCGCACGAAGCTCTATAGTATGCGCTCTGGGGCTTTGTGTGCACTTTTCGCGTACGGATGCACTGGCTTTGAATGGCTAATATGCTCGACGATATAGGAGAGAGAGAGAGAGAGAGAGAAGAGTGCTCGGTGTGTTTGGATACTTAATGGATTCGTGTTTATTGCTGTGCTAATTGTGCGGGTTTTGGAAATTCGTAGTTTGTTGCGGGATTATTTTGGTTGAAATTGGTAGTAATGGAAATTTTCTTATATCCCCAGCGTCCACTTTAAACTAATAGTTCCTATTAAAATTCTATTTTACACAAGACAAAATCTTTTTCTTTTTTGTTTCTCTTTTCATGTAAAAAAACTATATGCCTTTGACATGACCACTATAAACACTATAGCTTACAAACGAAATCTACTGAATAACGCATGACTAAAACTTATCACACGAAACAAAAAAAAAGTCCTTTACCGCCGAAATGCGCAAAAATGTCAATCCCATCGATATAAATGCAAAACACTGTCCAGCGTACATCGCACTACCAAAAAAAAACCCTATAAAACGTTCGTTCTCTCTCGTCTACAAACACGCGTCCTCTAAAAATCAACGTATACCGCCCCTCACTCACAACCTTTCCTCTATATCTATATACGCACTTGGCAAACAAACTCATTCTCTCTCTCTGCCTCGGCTCTATTGTCCGCGAAATTTTTCCACCGCGACGGAACACAACCTCGACCCGAAAATTCAACCTCTTTCATTAATGCTCTCCGCCTGTCTCCCCAAGCGTCCAAAATTGACCGCGAGCGTTTTTACGAGGGGCTTAAACGATGCGCGCACACGGCCGCAGCTCTCTCCTCTTTTCTTCTCGATAAGACAAAGCCGGAAATTTATTTTCCGCTTCCGCGCTTTGCTAAAGTCCGCCTGACTGGGCCTGCGTAAATTACGCGCGGAGACGGTAATTCGCGACGTTTTGCCCGCGAAAGAGAGTCAGAGGGTGGCACTAATTGTGTGTATGTATATATATAGAGAGAGAGCAGGGTAGGCGCGTGATTAATCGACTTTTAATTTCTTTGCGGTGAGGGTTGGCCTAACGTTGAAACTGTACGTTCGTGGTGAATGCTCGAGTGAAAACGGTTTCGAGGTACTTGGAGTACTTGCGTAACTGATTGTATTAAAAGATTGTCATAATCCGCCTAATTTAATTGTTATCATACTCAATGTTCTGATCATGATAAAGGTATGAGATTATGCAGTATCAAGCGCATATCAATCGCAGTGATTAAAGCAAAAATACTTACCCACACAGTAAATATCGGCCAGGTTTCAAAGACTGCAGTAAAATAAAAGCACGGCTTTGCTCGAATCTTCGCGCGGATATAACAATGCGCAAACGACCATTTGTATATCGCGTGCAGTGCAGTGCAGCGGTGGACTGAAAGCCGCTTACTGCAGTAAATTCAGATTTCTGGCGAGGCATTATGCTGCTAAAGGAAAATCAAATTGCCCCCGCGCCGATTCTATATATGTATATATATACACACACAAACGTTTCGGCAAATACCAAATATATACATATATATATACTACACGCCTCAATACGTCTTAAAATCGTTTCACCTGTAGTCGTTGAGGTGCTGCTACCGCTCGACAATAATCGGAAGGGACTTACGAAGTATTTACTAGGATGAAAGCAGAAATACGTTTATTAAGATATTTAGCAGAGCGCGTAAGCACCTCGTAAGCTTCTTTTCCGTTCGCCTCCTATCTTTTCTCCTTCTCTTTCTTCCTCTCTCTTTCTCTCTCTCTCCCTCTCTCTCTCTTTCTTTGTCTCTTAGTTTTATCTCAGCTTCACGATATGCGGTATCACTGGAAGCTTTTAAAATTAAAGACCCAACTGTGCAGGAAACTAAAGCATCAGCGTCGAGTTGGAACAAGCTTAAATGTTATTTATTTTTTCTCAGATTATAAATACGTAATTTTTAGCTTTAATTAAGCTCCTCGTTGCCTTTTTTTCGCTCTCAACTTCACCCCCCCCCCCTCTCTCTCACTCTCTCTCTCTCTCTCTCTCTCTCTCTCGTTCACTCTATTTAAAAGCATTTTATAAAGCTTCTAAAGCTTACCTACTTATGTAATTAGTTAGTTTGTACACGTAACGTACATTAATTTAATATTTAATGGAATAAAAATTGAACAACAGCATCCAATAATGTAATATACTATAATTCAAATAAAAAATATACTTTTCTAATTATTATATTAAAACAAACACTAGCCACAAACATATACATATATGTATTCTTTCCGTATACAATGCACAGTCCAGAACATATTAAATTATCAGCTCCAATTGAACCACCGTACTACAGCATATACCACAACCATCCTAAAAAAAAAACAAAAAAAACACCTCGAATAACAAAAAACAAACACCACTTGACAATACCTATAGCCAGGCTCTCTTTGTCGCTTCACTTTTTCGAAAGAACCGATCGATCGTCCATGTCTCTCTCTCTCTCTCTATGTATGTGTACACAACGAAAACCGAAACAGCAGCAGCAGCATCGCATCCTCTCGACGTCAGCTTCATCGTCGCCTACACAGCTGACCCACTTACGATAAAGAATCCTCTCATTTTTTCTTTCTCTCTCTCTCTCTCTCTCTCTCTCTCTTCTCCGGCCACCCACCGCGCGTCGCTCTCCTTTCATCCTCACGCGCGAACGGCCAGCACTACGCGATATATATATATACGGCACAAAAGACGCCGCGCTGCTGTCGCTGCTTTCTGCACCTGTCTCCTCGAGTCCCTGTCTCTGGGCCTCTTTGTTTTCGGAATTTATATTCCCGGGGTGACAAAATGCGCTCCCACTTTTTCTTCGACGCGCAAGCGCGCGCGCCAAGAAGGAGAGAATTGCTTTCGCAGGCGTGCGCGAGTTTGATGGATTATTTATTGCAAAGCGGGGAAGAAGACGAACCGAGCGTACACTTTTTCTTATATTATAGGAGTAAAGCAATGTACTGGGAGTCTCTCGCTTTTTCGTATACGAGAAATTGTTATTTCGCGTAATTTACGACACGCGGCCATTGCTCGCGCACGTACATATATATATATTTATTCGAAAAGTTTAGCTATGCTGTTATATTGTTTCATACTGGCTACGATACATCATCATTTTCTTTTTTTCTGTCGGCTGCAGGTTCGATGATTTTTGTTGTTTATCAATAATAAGTGTATTACTGTGAGAAATCGAGCATACACCCGAACTTAGTTTAGTGTTTATTGTTTTTGAGAAGGTCTATATAGTTGGTTGTTCAATCTTAGCCGTAAGATATAGTTTGTTTATATACGCAGAGCGAAGGGATTCACAACAGACCTCGGAAGCTTGGAAAGAGCAACATTATTCTCCTGTCCAACGATTGTTATTATTATTATTTTACAAAGTTTCACTCCACTCATCAATAAAACTGAAC
Organism: Torymus tubicola; assembly: GCA_035583055.1. Lineage (NCBI taxonomy): Eukaryota > Metazoa > Arthropoda > Insecta > Hymenoptera > Torymidae > Torymus > Torymus tubicola. Next base: position 18,109 of record JAWWEQ010016542.1, read on the forward strand.
TTTTCGAACCATCAGAAACGTAAATACGATCACTACTATACGTCCACCTACCTTATCAATAATTATATATCCACACTCCTATCACTACTCAAACTCTCTCTCTCTCTCTTTCTCTCTCTCTCTCTCTCTGGTGTACAGTATTGATACCTAGCTATGGAATTAATACGTGTAGATCGTCTAAGTACTGGCAAAGGGGACGTCGCTACGTACATACATGAGTCCCTGCAGTACCCCATAGTTACCCAATCGTCAGAGTCAGCTGTTTATAGTTGCAAGCCTGAATATTTATTTGTTCTAGTAAAATCGGCCTCACTTAAAATTCTTGTCGGGGTTGTCTATAGTCCACCTAAAGCCGGATACTGGTCTCACGTCGAGGATGCATTACTGAATTGTAACGTAGCGCAGGATTACGTTATCTTAATGGGAGACTTCAACATCAACTGGCGTAAGCCTTCAACGCCGCGCAATATTCTCCAGAGCTCGCTTTACTCATGTGGCCTTAAACATATTCCATTCGAGCCTACTCACCACGACGGCGTCGAGCCTTCAAGCATCGACTATATCTGCGTAAGCGACCTCAGCCGCGTAGTCATCTACGAGCAGCAGCACATCCTGCACATTTCCAAGCACGACGTCCTCTTTGCAGACATCGCATTCGAAATTCCGAAACACGCTCCTCAGCCGATCACCTGCCGCTCGTTTCGCAACTATAACCAAGAGAATTTTTAACGTGACTGCGGGAGCTATGCTTCAAATCAGCATTTAACATAAAAAGAAACGATTATAACCGTCCGCTAATGTATTTGTGACGCGCGATGACTTTTGCAAGATTTTTCTGTAAAACGCTATATTTGTCTATTGTTTTAAACTTTGACTTGTAATTACTATTTATTGCGATGCGATTGCTTACTTATTATTAATTATTTATATTTTATTTTGTTTTCAAGATATTGACATTCATTTTTGTTTTTAATCAATATCATTACTGTAAGCCCAAGACATTGCCTTTCTTGTGAAATGTCTTGACTACACTGGACCTTGGTCTTTTGTCAAATAAATCTCATTCATTCCCCTTCTCATTCTCTCTCTCTCTCTCTCTCTCTCTCTCTCTCTCTCTCTCTCTCTCTCTCTCTCTCTCTCTCTCTCTCTCTCTCTCTTTCTCTTTTGAACCGGCAAAACGGCAACTCCCGGTACGCTATATATATATATACACATACACACACACACACATACACACACACACACATACACACATACACGTGTATATACGAGGCTTTTGCGCGCGATCGCACGCGCACCTGCGCGCTATCCCGTTTGATCAATCAGGAAGACGGCGCCCGGCGGTTTGCCTTTCGGAGAAGGTCCCTAGGGACGGCGCCACGGCGCGCGCACTCGCTATTTGGCAAACAGCTCCTCGAGACTTGGCGTGTGCACGCGCAAGAGAGCGACGTGTAGCTATATATACCGTTGCAGCTGATCGATTCGCAGAGCGCAGCGCGTCCCAAGAGAGAGAGAGAGAAGTATATAGTCGCGCATGGTATACGGAAGATTGCGATCAGTCGATATATTGCTTTGTTGAAGCGTTTTTCCGGAGAGAAACTCGAGTAAATGTTGACGTGTGTATATACTTGTTCAGGTTTGAGTATATAATAATGTTAAGTATCTGCATGGTATAAATTGTTAACAGACATATTAGTTTATATGAAAAATATCCCAATAGAATTTTATCAGCTGCGTTTAAGAAGAAAAAACAAAAAGAAAGAAATCCTGGCTGTATATAGCTATATAAAAGAATAAAGCGACAAGAACCCCTTAAACGCGAGGAACCGAAGGAATCGTCCTATACTCCTTCTCCTACTCCAGCATAGCACGGAATCCTGCGGCGACGGCAGAGAAAGGTCAACACGAGGAGTTACGTGCTTGCGCGCTTGCGCACGCGCGCAGAGAGCGAGGCCGAATTGCAGTTCGCGCGCTCGCGCTCAGGGCGTTAAACGCTGACGAGCAAAGATCCGCCCGGCCAAGTGAAATAACTAAGGCTTCTCGCTTGAACTAACTTTATGTACACCAGGAGAGAGAGAGAGAGGGAGAGATGTGCGGTGCTTTAATTAAAAGCCCGTGGAAAAGAGAGAGGGAATGAGCTAGTGTGCAATCTTTGCTCGATGACGTGGTGTCAAGTGTTTTTTCCAGCCGCTGGCTTTGATTGGATTTTTTTTCAATGGGACGTAGGGTAGAAAGCAAGAGAGTTTCAATGTGGTTTCTTTCATTAATCAGAAAGGGAAGGAAGTGTAAATGATATTTTGTAGGGGTTCCGTGTGTGGAAAACGAAGGAGAAGTGAGATTGTTGATCGGTAAAGTTATAAAATTCACAGAACCCAAAGTGCGTACAAAGTCGAGAGAGCTGAATTAATTACAGAAACATTTAACGTTTCCATGGTAATTCTTGAGAGAGAAGGAGTAGGAAAGAGAGAGAGCAATGTCAAATTAAATTGTGATCTATGGTGAAGTTGAAATTCCAAGAGTCCAACTGTAGCAATCGATAGCCAATTAATTAGAAGCACTTAATGTTTCCTGGTAATACTTGTCGGCACAAGCAGTTTCAAATTAATTTGCAATCAATCATCAAAGGTTCGCACACTTATCAAAAGTAAAAGTTCAATTTATAAAGACAAAAAAGAATTCTGTAACACACCGATTTGTAATTAATATACCATCTAAAGATGTACAACAACAATCCGTAAAAGTGCATTATATAGCAGTATAGCACGCGAGCACATATAGACGGTGATGAAGCACGCGTCGACTTGGCCAATTAAAGAAAAAGTTGCTCTCGCCTCTCGCCGTCAGAAAACGACGACGATCTCCCTTTTCGTTGTACACACCCATACACATACTTACATCCAACACATCCGTTCGACGGTAATTCATCGAACGTATCTTTCGTCGGCAGCAGCAGCAGCAGTAGTAGCGAAAACTTTCCACCTCCTCTCCAGTCGAGGGAGTAAAAAAAGGAACCCCCCCGTTGGTTCGGTATTATCATCACGACCACTGGCAACGATCCAGTACCCGTAACTCTGAACCGATGAAGGAAAAAGAGAAAGAGAAAAAAAAATAAAAGGAATAAAGAAAAGCTCAGGCGGCAAAACGCTCGAATCTACAATTTCCACTTTTCCGAGTAGCCGATAACATCGACGCGCGCACGGCCTTCTACGCTTTGTCAGCGCACAGCAGCGTAGTATATAGGCAGCTCTGTCGCTCGGTTTTTGCGACACATTGTCTGTCTCTCGCGGAGGCCGCGTAATGAATCCGATTCTTCGGATTCCTTTTTGCCTTCTCAAAGTTGAAGCTTTGCCATAGTGAGAGATATATTTCCAAAACCCGCGAGTTTAACGTTTTTACGTGGAGTTTCGATTATACTTCTGTAAGAGAAAATGAATATATAAGCCTCGTAGGTTTGTAAAATCTTTTGTACACCAGTGCTTTTATAAACGATTAAAATTAAATAACAACATTCGCATACCTATGGAATCGAGCTTTGCGGTACAATATATAAGTTATCCACAGAAACATTTGTTTGATAAACTTCGAGATCAACCCCGATGCGAAGAAAATAAACAAAAACATCGCTCAGCGCAAAAGCCAGCCAGCCCTCCGCAAAGTAACAATACGAAAAAAAAACCAGAGACGACCCGGCTCGCAACGTCGAAGCTGCTGGAAAAAAACTCCGACACTACACTATACATACATCCACACACACACACACACACATATAGATACACATCGAAAGCCATAGCCACATCGAATCTCTCTCTACACACGCGCATCTCTCTCTCTCTCTCTATCTCAACCCGATACACGCGCGACGGCTCTCCATAAAAAGCGAGAGCAGGCAAGCCCTACGACTAATTCTCGTAAAACGCTCTCTGTCTCTCTCTCCTTACACACGGGAGGTAGTATTTACGCGCTCGCGTCAGCATTTCTCCCCGAATCAAAGCTCTCTCTCCCTATATCCTCGATATATAAGCCATCCTTTTCCTCTCTCCATCTCACTCCACACCCTTGCTGTTCCTTTCCAGACGCGCGGCGCCAACTTTACGGTTTTGTCAACGCCGCGCCTGGTATACGTATATATATATGTGTATATATATATATATAGGGGCGCGACGTAGCGACGCAGTACGCGACCTAAATACAACGCGTACAATCGGCACACGGGTGTGCGGGTGCAGTAGTAGCAGCAGTAGAGTGAGTGAGAGAGAGAGAGAGAGAAGCGAAGGGTGGGAGGATCAATGGCGAAAGAGCCAGAGGCGTTTGCACAGAGCGCGCGAGCGTGTGTTTGCCCTGCGAGTCACGGGAGCGAGGAGAGCGAGAGAGAGAGAGAGAAGAGAGAGACCGAGGGTATGCATATATGTACAGCTCGTGAGAGAGAAAGAGAGAGAGAGTGCCGACGTTTCGAATCGATGGATGGATGGATGGGCACGGATGGACGTTCGAAAAAGAGAGAGAGAGAGAGAGGCTGATGCATGCCAGTAGTATAGCCGAGGATCGGAAATCCATGTGGGCGCGATTCCGGTACTGTGTGGTTGAAGCGTGTTTTTTTCGGCTATCCTAATGCTGCGTTTTGTTTCTGAGCTTTACAGCGTTACATGGAAGATTGTAAGCTGGGACCATTGTTTGGGATTTTACATATATTGGTATATGTAACGAAAATATTTTTTATTTTATATATATATTTACGTTATTTTGTCGATGTGTAAAGAATTATCGAGTATATATAAGAGTTATTTATATGGAGTTTGGAGAATACAGAATACGGAAATTGTTTGATAAAGTATATCAGGGTTGTATATACCGTAACGGTATGGTTTATATGTACATTGGTTTGTTATCGAGCGAGCTCGTGTAGTATTAATGTCACATATCTGCATCTAGTATCAATAATCATGTTTGACATAAGTATACCTAATCGACCGTGTGACCATTGACGTGAAATCTGCGCATAATATTGATACTAGAAACAGACGGGCAGAGGAGCACAACGAGTACAGTATATATAGTAGGTCATGAAAACATTGTACTGTGCATTAATTAACGGTTCGTTTCGCCTGGTCTCTGTAATTTTTGGAGGCTATACATAAATAAATACAAATTGTTTGTTGTATACTATACGTTTCGGAGTAACGGTAATCTATTTAGTTTAGAACGTACTCGTGAAATACTATCCTTTTCACAAACAGAGTTTAATTTGTCAATAAAAATTATAGTAAAAGAATAAATTCAATTTCATAGAAATCAATGAATATTACGTGTAACATTTGTAATTTAACTTTTCATGTGGAAATTTTATACAGCTCCATGCAATAAAATATTTCGGACAGTTTAAAATGTCGATTAATTGAAAAATGCTCAGATGGCAGCAACGCGAATATATATCGAAGAGATAGGTTGTAATATAACCATATAGGAAAAACAAAGATATCGCGCACATATAACAGTGAGTATATAATGTATTACTAATAAAGCCAGACAAGAGGTGATTCTCTTATACTACAGTTAAAAATTTTATATAAAATGAAGGAAGGTCCTAACTTTTTATGTTTATTCGCTTTTTGTGGGGTCCGCGCAAAACTTCTATCCCCCCGTAAAAGACGAATGTCCTGCAACAAATGATTCAAGTCGGAAAAGACACTTTTTTTTCTACAGGACTTATTCAAAGATTATTACAGTCCTGCATTTTACAGTCTCATCTTATGGCTTCTTTTATTATGGTTCATGTTGTACACATCTATATATATATATATATATATATATACATATCTCGATATACTTGTTTATTAAAAACAAATGATATTATATTGATTGTTCAAAACATTACCGGAATCAAATAAATACATTCATATAAAAAGTTTAATTCCGTTATTCATCGATATATATATAATAAAAGCTGTAAATTAAAAAAGACTTTGTAATTTCATCAGTCGCGTACTATAACAAGATTTTCTGAAAAATAAACTTAACTCACCACTCCCCACTGTGTATACCTGCGATACTTAAACTAACATTAACGGCTTCCGACAACGCCATCAATACACATCGGATTATCCCATTAAAGATCCATTCTCATCGAGCATAACGCAGCAGCTCGACTCAAAAATAAATTAACCTCAGCCACTGCCGCTACCGCCTCCACAACTGGAACTCCTCCTCCTCTTCCTCCTCCTCCCTACTGTACACTTCACGTAGCCCTCGAGGGAACCTCGCCCGCTCTCGCCTATCAATCTTCCCCCCTTTTAAGTTTTTACAGCGCTCACGGTTTATACAGAACGCCAGCATTGTCCCCCCCCCCCCCCACTTTGTGTCTCTTTTTTCCTCGGCTCTTTTGTCCAGAGTGTTTGGAAAATTTATTAATCAATCACCCGCACGGTGGCAACGTTGTCGCGTGAAAAATTGACTCGCGGCCATTGTCGTCGTCGTCGTTGCATCGCTTCACTCGAAAGAGAAGGAGGCTTGTAAGATAAGGTCCGGACTCGTGTCTTCTCTACCTTATACTTTGGCCTCTACGCGGTGCGGAAGTTTGAAAGTTTGTTGATTCATGCCTCGTGGTGGTGTTGTGAAAGAGAGAGAGGGAGAGAGAGAGAGAAAGAGGAAGTATCGGTTTGTGATACAGTGTAATAATTCACAGAGAGTTATACATAAGGGGATGATTTTGGAGCTTGCAAGGCGGCCTGTAATGTCTCAGGATAATTAAGAAATATATTGTATTCTTTCGGTTTCCTAAATGGAAATTAATAGCTTGACGAAAGTGATTTATACTTTTGAAAAATGGCAGGTATAGCAGGGGAAAAAGAGAGAGAGAGAGCTGTGGATGGGCCGTACGAGGAAGTTTCCGGCATTGATACATTTCATATATAAACGCCATAAAATATGAAAATTGACGCTGCAATTTCCCCTAGCCGCACATAAATTACACTCGCCGATATTCAATTTCTTCGAGCGTCTCACATTCTTCATGCTTAAAATCAACCAAGCCCTGCTTTTTTTCCACACTCCACGCTCATTCAGTTATATTCCATTAAACGCGTGTATCTTCAATAACTGCCAAAAAGATTTCAATTGCTAATCTTCCCCTCCAAAAATAAAAAAAATACAGAAACCGCACGATATTCAAACAACACTGGACATTTTTTTTCAGTAACAAAAGACCGCGACAACAATCGATTTGCATAATAAAGTGTCCTCATTACAATAGCCATTGCTGGGGTGTACGCGCATGAGTAAAAAAAAAAAAAAAAGAAAAGGGTGTGGATGTACACGCGATAATATTTTATTTCCAGAGGAGAGTGGAGCGCCTTTACGTTACCCGCTCTCATGCCACGGCTGCTGCTTGATAATTCAAAACGGCGTAATTGAATTCTTTACGAGACGGCGAGCGCAAATTGAAGGAAAAATCGCCGGGGGAGAACAGCGTATAAAGCGCGTGCTGCCGCGAAATGGTGCGGTATAACGCGTTACGCGAGCTTGACTACAGAATTATACCGTGCGGTTGTAAGTTTTTTTTTTTTTTCGTAAGGACGGAGTGAGTGGTAGCGTTTATCGGTACAGATTATACTTATAGGTATTCAATATCATAAGTTGTAGAAATTAGATGAAATAATTTTATAGATCATTATATACACATTCGACTGTTTTTTTTTTCATATAATCAGAAGTCGAAAAGATTGCGCGGACGTGAAGATTATAAATATAGTAATAAGGTTAAAATTCGTACAACGAGAACGAACGGTATCAAGATAACCGGTACCCTAGTGTTACATAAACTATTCTCTCGCTTAAGCTCTGAAAGCAGTCCGCAGCACACCCTAACTTTCGGACGCAAGCAGCCGCGCAAAAGCCAAAAACTACAGTCCATTCACAAGGACTCTCTCACTTATTCCTGCACATTCTTATACCAGAGTAACCCAGGATTCTCTCCCCTTCACCCTCCAGCGCAGAGAAGTAAGTGCATTCTTAGCTCTTTCCCTCGCTGCTTCCACTGTACCACCCTCGGAACGTTACGCTAATTGTGATTTGTGCTGCGCGGCGTAATTTCAGACGCTGTGGAACTTAGAAAGGAAAGCACACCGCGAGAAAGAGAGAGAGAGGGAGAGAGAGATTAGAAGGAATAATAGCCGTCGACAGGGCGCACGCGCGGCCTTCCATCTGTTTCATTTACCGCGTAATTAACCATATAGCCACGCGGCTATAGCTGCTCTCTTTCTCGTAATGCCGTACGCGTGGTAAAGTGCGTGGCGTGGCGAATTTGCGGCGAAAGAGACTGGGGAAGAGTATAGCGCGGGGTGGTGGATTTGCGAGGTGTGCAAGGAAAGGTGTATACAGTTCGGGAACCAGGATCGATGCGGTTCGGAGTTTCTCTTGTTTACTCGGCCGTGAAACTGGAGATATAAGATGAGACTTCGTGAATATGTTTTGAACGTTCGAAATTTTATTTTTTAATTGGCACGGGGTAGAAGTTTGTATTTTTAATTGATACAAATATAGCAAACGGAAAAAATAAAAATAAAATGCTGAATGCATGAGGCAATGTGCTGAATAAAAACGTTTTCAAAAAGTATATGTAAAAGGGATGTACTCTACATATCTTTTTTTCGAAACATAAGGCAAATATCACATTGGCAAATGAAAAAGTTCAATGCATCCGCCCTCTGAAAACTCATTTTACAAAGATTTTTAAATTCCGCAACTCTCACGACGAACTTTGCTTCCGAAAAACAGCGCGCAAAAAACCATCAAACCATTCGTTATACCCGGAAAAAAGCTTCGTATCAAAGAGGCCTTCTCTCCCTCTTTCTCGTTCTTTCTCTCTCTCTCCCCGCCCAAATGCTCGATCCAAAATAAAGAGCTCGGGGAGAAAAAGACTTTTCTCTTTCTCTCTCTCTCTCTTTCTCTCTCACTCGGCCGTAAAAGCATAAAAACGCGAGGACTGCGCGCGCGCGACCAGGCCGAAAAAGAGGAAAAGAGTCGTCGCGCGGAAGGATGCAAAGTTTTAATGTCCCTCTACGCACGCCTCTTGCCAAAGCTTTCTCTCTCTCTCTCTCTCTCTCTCTCTCTTTCTCTCTAGCACAAACTCTTTCTCTCTCTCATACTGGTAGCCGTTGGCCCGGTTATGGAAGGGACGATTTGTCACTCTTACGCGATGGCTCGCGCGAGAGCGCACGTGCAAAAGTTGGAAACTGGGAAAGGGAACGCAGGGAGCGAGTGCAAGGATTTTTGCAAGCATAGGATTGCTGATGGTTATTCTGGGGGCCAAGTTCTGTCGGTACAGAAAAAAAAATATAAGTTCGACTTGACAATACTTTTAACATTTACGAAAATAGCGAGTTTCTTTTTTTTCTAGAATATGTCAATGTATATGGATGATACTACGTAAAATATTTATATCTCCACTCATGTACGTTTATTATACTCTCATCATAAAATATATGAAAACAACTCGATACGCATATAGGACGAAAGAATGAAAAAAAAGTTAATTTTTCAAGTTCATAATCCCGCGACCGTGTTCATAAAAGTGAGCGGTGCCCATGTAAAATAAAAACCATTTCCCGTACTTATCGAAAAAACAAACCCGATGCAGTTCATATCGCGCTCGAAAAGCAGGCCAAGAATTAATCAGGCAAAAACCATATCACTCGACTTCCTCTCTCTCTCTCTCTCTGCTGTATGGCACTGTACATTTCCGGCTGGCGCGATTTTATTACCACCGCGCGCCGTCGTAAAACAAGCTCCTACCCTCTCTCTTTCTCGCTCCCTCTCTCCCGTTCGCATGCACCGCTGCGAATCATCCGAAAATTGTCTCGTTTTTACTGGCTCTGTACGTATACATCTATACATACATACATATAAATACATATATACGTGAGCACAGGGGCTCGCGCCAGAATTATTTTCCACTCTCGCCCACCTAAAAGTTGCGCGAGCACACTAGCGGGGTGCACTTCCGCGAGACTGATCCACCGGGAAAGTTGGGAAATGCTCGGGTATAAGCCAAGCCAATTCGAGTTTTCATCCCACGCGTTCCCTCTCTCTCTCTCTCTCTCTCTCTCTCTCTCTCTCTCGTGTAATTCTACGCGAGCGAGAGTTAGTTTGATTCCGTCTCTCTCTCTCTCTTTCTCTCTTGCTCCGCTCGGTCTAGCTCCCGCGCGTGATAAATTCATTTTAGGACAGTGGCTGCACAGTACGACGTACGTATACGTATACCTACGTATACGTCCGCCCGGTGCAGTTGTTAAGTTCTTCGACACGTCCGTGCGCACGTTTAACGCGAAAGGGAGGCTCTTTTTTTTAAAGAGGGGTTGTTAAAAAGTTTTCGTTTTATTTTTGAGAGAGAGAGAGAGGCCGGAGGAAAGCTGAAATTTTGATGCTCTATACGGCTGACTTTTTTCTTCGGCTTGCCTCGCGCCACTGTTTAATTAAACCGAATGAAAAAATTGTGTACACTGTGGTAGCCACGATAGCGGTTTTTTGGGGAGGGGGGAGGCGAATTTGTCTATTTTTTTTTCATTTTTTCCGACAATAAAACGTACGGTAAAGAACAATCCCGTAAAACATTTTCGTTTGGGAGAAAATTCAACAAACGTTTGCATAATCAAAATGTGGCGTGACTAAACCACGTTTGACATAACAATATTAAAGATCTTTCTATATACAGGTACATATTTTAAAACCAATATAATATATTAATAACTGAAGCTTACAATTATGAATCCGATTTCAACAAACTTACCCTAATTCCACAATATTTTAAAAACATATAAGAAAAAAAGGAATATTTTTAGTCAAACAAACCCACTAACATATATTTCTTCCTTTTTTTATTACAGCGCCACCTCAATCTGTGGAGATTGCGAGTGACCCACGTAAGCCAAAGTTGGAGATCAAGCAGAATGAATCGCTCAAGCTCGAGTGCACTGTACGGATGGCGAAGCCGGCGGCGACGATCATCTGGTACCGTGAGAACGTGCCGATCAAAGGTGGCGACGTTCACGTCACACCTGTGTCCATCGCCGATGGTTAGTATATATTAAATGCTTATATAAACTTTTACGTTTTCACACGGAAAAAATGACGAAGCACTTTTCTCCGAGTCAAATATATAAAATGACAGTATTCACTTTACTCATATATGTTCGTGAACTGTAGAATCGTAATTTTCGTATATACCACGCCAACGTGATTTATATAACATGATTTACATACATGTATGTACCAAGACTATTACTAATTTCAATTAAAAGCATTATTGAATTGTATCATGATGCAAAATTATTATTATTATTATATCCAGCTGTAAATCTTCGCGTCGTAAATGGATTCATCAAAAGCGCTAAGTGAAAAGCCGATGTAGATAACAAACGAGCTAAAACTTCCCGCATAATTAAATCTAACGTGCATCTTAGTAGCGCTAATTAATGAAATATTATTATTATTATTCGTACAACCGTTATGAAAATCGCTTAGAAATTGTAACACAAAGTTAATTTCTATGGAAATTACTCATATATTTATATAAATGAAAGATTGTTAAACAAATCTGTTTGTGTAAAAAATTTAAAAAAATATGTTACCATGCTATTTAAATTAATGAAGCGTAAATATTACAGTATTCCGAACAATAACAATTATGTATCAAATAAAACTGTTATTATACAAAATTATCATTCCTTTGAATTTACGTGCATTAAATATCACTTTAAAAGTATGAAAATTATGAAAATTAATTTCAGGCTAAATGAATATTCAATTTACTTTAATATTAGTCAATTTCCTCCCTTAAATTAATGAGTGCTCTATTCGCTGTTATACACAAAATTTTTACTTCGGTAAATATTTACCCAATTCCGATTACTTTAGATCGAAATTTCACTGTAAACATTTCGAATTGTAAATATGAACCGAAAATCTTGTGTAAATAAATATTAAAGGGATTTCGGAGCCGAAACTCTTAATTAAACACTTACCTGTATTTTCTTTAATCTATTTGACCTAAAATTCGTATGAATCAAATTGTTTCAAATACAAGACCACAACAAAAATAACACACTAAATTAAAATAATGAGAAATGCAATGCGAAACTCTATAATAACCGTGACATTGTATACCAAAGAAAATAATTTATTTCATTCATTACGTTCACTTTGGCTGATAAATTCAAATTACGACACTTCTTCGAAATCGTCAAAATTAAAATCTAAAACGTCTTCAAGCACGCTACACTACTTAGCTTTTCTTCAAATTAAAATTAGGTTTTCGCTTTAAGATTCCTTCGAAACAGGCGTACTGAATTTCCGTCCACTAAAAGATTTAGACGCGTACAGGCGCGCGTCGTGATTAAACCCCCTACATATAGTGTAATACTATATCTATATACGTACTCGAGCAGGTCTTTGATTATATGCGCTACTGCGGGCACACGAGTGGCTTGCGCTTGTCGTTAAAAAATTACTGCTCCCCCCCCCCCCCCCCCCGCGAGTGCACGAAAGCGCTATTATGCGACGGGTATATAATTCTGGGTAATGGATCGTGTCGTCGCGTGCAGATTTTAGTCTCGACCGCTCGTCTTTTTACTATATTCGTGGCTTTGCTGCGTAATTCGGTGCCCAATGGGGTGCAAGATTTTTGGAAATCTCGGTATTGATTTTTAATGATTATAATATTATAATATTTTCTTAAATGTTTTAAAATATTTTAGTTTCTTACGATTAGTTCCAAACTAGTGTTACCTGCAACTTGAATTTTCTAAGAAAGTGACGATTGGATTTTCATTTGATTTACCAAAGCGGAAAATTCCGTATTCGATAATTTCAACGTTACCTTTAACCGTATGATATATAATAAAGATTATCTGAATTCGTCTTTTCTTCTAAAACACCACTACCATTACATCATTCCAGAATCAATTTCAAAGAACAAAAGCTTGAACAAATTTTGCAATCGAAGTTCTTCAATAATTCTAAAAAGCAAAATGTGTACAACAAACGTTAAACAGAAAGAGCAGAATCCCGTAGCTAGACAGAGAAAGGAAGGAAGAAAGAGAGAGAACGAAGGGTAACGAAAGAGAGTGTGAGAGAGAGAGAGAGGGAAAAACGATTCGCCTGGAAAATGCAAAAGCTCTCCTGGCCAGTGGCGCAACGACGTTAACCGCAGCGGAAAAGCAGCGCGCACGCGGGGAACGCCGTTGATTTTCGGAAAGTTGGAAGCGAGCCAGAGTTATGTACCAACCAATTGACCAAGAATACGAAGAAAAAGTACTAGTGTGCACGCGCATTGCCCCTTTTTACCTTTTCCTTCGTTTTTTTCCCTACCTCTCGTTCTCTTTCTCTCTCCCTCTCTCGCTCTGACTCTTCTTTCGAGATGTCTAGTTCTCTCTAGTATTTTTTTTTCTTCAAGAGTGCCCATATTTATCCGTCTTTTTCTCATTAGTTTCTATGGACAATTGGACAACAGGATTCTGTTCCCCCGAGCTTTTCGAAAGCTTTTCCCCGATGCGAGTTACTGTTTGTTTGGCAAAAAGTACGTGTCACATGTTTTGGACTTTTTTCGGTTGAAGTAAAATTTGCCTAACTTTGTACAGTTTTTCTCTGTGTTTCCAACAATTTAATTATTTACTTAGGCCTATTTCTGGTAAGATAAATTTGATTACACTTTTATGGCTGGTCACAATAAACTTAATAAAAATGTAAATCTAAATTATGAATGAAATATTAAATATCTCATCTATCAAAAATATCGAATATTAATATAGAAAATTAGCTGCAATATTCTGAAATATGTCTCGTATAGTGGCAGCCAGTTTGTTCTCTCACCCTCCCTGCTCTTTTTTCCCTCTCATTGGCTCTTCGTAACTAACCTCGTAAGATTTTACTATAGGCGTTTTTTTGTTTCTTTTTCCTGCCTCGAACTCACCCTATCCCTTTCAGCCAGCGACTATCGATTTTTACGCTGGCAGACACTAAAACTATACGAGAAATTACCGCTGCCGCCGTCGCTGCTACACGCGCCTTGCTGTGTTACCGGGAAAAGTCAAATTACGAGGAAGCCCGACGACTACCACGGTATAGCGACGAAGGGACAGTTTATTCGTCGACGAGAGGAAACGCGCGGAAAACTGATTTAAGCGCTCGCAGCGCTTTTGTGTTTATCTTTTTCTTACTCCCTTGCTCTCTTTTTTTCGTCTTTGTTCCCGTCTTCTCCCTTCTCTTTCTTCCCCTTTCTTCTTTTTTTTCGTAATTTTCCATTTAAGACCCTGTAATTTTGTTGTCGCGCGCGGGCACCCACCTGGATCCTATTTGCGAAATAAAATTAAGGCTTTTCTCGACGATTTCAAGGAGCTGTTAGAGGCTTTTTGCCTAGCAGCGTGTACTTCTATAATGGAAGTTTTCACGAAGAATTTGTTAGTATAATAACATTTGCAAACAAAATTACGATACTTTATTAAAATTTTATGAAAGAAAAATAATATACCATAAGAGGTACAACGAAATAATCACTTAATAATTTTTTTATTATCAAAATTCCACGACAAAAATTTAACTCCAACTATATATCTCGAAAAAAATTATGGTTCAATATTACCACCCAAGCAGCTCATCCGCAAAATATAGAAATACTACTTCTCTCCGGACTTTCAAGGCGATTTAATACATTTTACTTCCGTCATATCATTCAACGTAGTAACTTACGATCTTAACAGCTTTTAGACCTTATTTTTATAGATTATATAAAATAAAGAATTTCCATTGCGATATACTAAATATATATATATATATATATTTACTTTAAAAACAGCGGCTTTACAAGCAATGTAGAAATTATTATACATATCAGTGGTTTTTTCAATTTACGAGAATTGTGTTTTTCAGTCGTACAAGTTACATGTTTTATCAAAAATTCTTTTCTATTATTAAAAAGTTTAATCTTGGAGTGAGCAAAACTGTTCTAAATCTAACCTCGCTACTTACTTTAAAATTTGATATTTCCTTTCATAAATGTTTCACTCACCTTTTCCTCGGTTATTCAAGACTTTTATTTTCTCTCATTTAAAAGCCAGACGGTAAAATCTCACTCGTACACACGCGCGCGCACTCGCGCCATATTCTGAAAAAAGCACGGCGTACTCTCTCTCTCTCTCTCTCTCTCTCTTGCTCTCTCTCTCCTTTCTCTTAATTATCTCCACGGCGCCGAAAAATCCTCTCACCGCCCCGCAAAAGCGTCGAAATCCTCCCTCTTCGTCTCTATCTCTTGCGTGCCCGCTTGAGTCTGGCTTTTCTCGCGGCTTTTGCCTCCCCAAACAAAATGAAATCTCACCCGTACACGCGTATAGAAGCGCGTATTAAGAAGCGCAAGGGGTAATTGGCAAAATACGCGATATTGTTCTAGTTTACTATGCTGTGATTCGAATTTATATCGTGGTCGTAATAGGCTGTTGGAAAGGGAATTTTTGGATACAGTATTGTATATCTTTATATAATGTTTATATTGATTTCTAAAATTAATAATTTCAATTACGAAAGGGATGCTTTTGGCCATAAAATATTCAGAATGTTGATGATGACAATGCTTTTATAATATCTTCGAAAGGCTACTACTTAGTAATTAAATTAAGTTTTCTCTCCGCGGTCATGATGCAAACAACGGCGGAAAGAACAGCCAGCGGCGAATAACGTTTTTACTCCGAAAAAAGAAGTTTCTTTACGAAAATGAAATTTTCTTCAAATGTTCATAACTCCAACTTTATGATCTCACTTCGTAGAATACGACGACTCACTTCGCAAATGTTATAAAATATTGAACAAGTTTAAATTTTATTTCCAAGGCGCATAGGGCCGTAACTTTTTGAAACCGTTGAATTTTCACATTTAAAATTACGATTATCCCTTACGTTTAAGCCAAAATAAACTTTATATACGTATGGTAAAACAAGTTATTCCAAATTTTCTCGCTCAACCAGAACAAAAATAAAATTTACTATACCATCCAGGAAGAAGCTTGAAAAATATGATC
>JAWWEQ010016563.1:0-34149 GCA_035583055.1 Torymus tubicola
TAAATTAATGAAAATCGGTCAAAAATGCAAAAAATCATCAAAATTCAGTTTTTGATCTCTTATATCTCCAAAACTATATATTCAAAAAAATCTGAAAAAATTCATAGCAGTTCAAAATATGTAGTAGAAAGTATAAAAAAATTTCTAGCGAAAAAAAATTTTTCATCTGCGACATGACAGAGAACCGGCCATACGAAAGTTTTTTCGATAATGAAAATCTGCATTATTTAATGAAATACTGCACAATAAAAAGTATAATAATAATAATAATATATTATTAAGTATATAAATTATAAGATGTAAAAAATGTTAAACAATTTATTTAAATAATATTTTCAATTTTAAAATAACATTATTTATAAATTTTTTTGTTCTTATGATTTTTTTTTCATATTTGAGTTTTTTTATATAAATCATTCAGTATTAAAGTCACAATGACTTCTGTAGTTAGATAAGTTTACAAGTGTTAGTAATTTTCGCTTATACATTCATTCCTCATTTACACAGTAAATAAGATAAAAAAATTGTTAAATATTGCAAATAAAATTACTTAAACACGCTTATACAGAAAACACTTTCATCTTGCTTCGTTCATCACTAGAGTAAAATTTATTTTGTGAATGTTATGTCAGTCTCAAATTGAAAATATTTCACAAAGTAAATTTTATCCTAATCTCCACTAATGCTTAATTACATTTTAATAAAAACATTTTCTTATGTATACAGTAAATATAAAATAATTACAATATTAAAACAACATTAACATAACCTCAATTGAGATAGTAAATATACTCCAAAGCTTAATTTTGCTTGTAAGATTCATCTCCAATTGAGTTACTAGAAGATTTTAATCAAAATTTTCTGATTCTATATACTTTCTCCAATTCCATCGCTTTCTGTTATGAGAGCACGTTCCAAAATAACTTTTCCTTCCTTATACTGTTGATTTTTGTCTGTAGCAAATTCGTACATCCAGCCCAATTTTGCATCACAATTTTTGCAACTCACATCCCGCACCATATGACGACCAGTCAACATTACTCTGTCTTGTACCTCGCTGTAAAATAAATTAGTATTAATAAACACTTCACAGACTGTTCTTATGAATGTTAAGTGTTTGTAGGATTGATCAATTTTCTAAAATATTTTTCACAAATTGAATTAAAATATGAATTGTAAAAAGATAAAAATAATAAGACAAAATAAGTCATTAAACATTGCACCTAAAATTGTATTTATAGCAGGCAAATCTCTTTATCACTTCGTCGTATATACATATATTTAGTGGTACGTTTTTGGACGTAAAAGCATTGGAAGCTGAAAACAATGATGGGACGTCTTACCGACTTGCTTTGAAAATTTTTGTAAATCACAAAGTACTGCAGCTTAGTCACGTAGGGACAGAAAAATGTGTAAAAGAGGAGTAATGATATAGCTGCATATAGATACGTACCTATACTTCAAGTTGACAACTTTGTTGAAGAGGAACGCGCGGCCCGTGGCCCCGGTGAATCGCGTACTTATCAGCTGGTCGCGATTTGTCAAATTTGTATCGCAGGAGGCGCACGAGAAGAGGCGCGTCCCACCGATATGCTCGAGAAATATAACACCCATTTTTGTTTTTACATTTGTACCTGCAACAAGGTATGCCGCCACACAACACTAATAGCCTGTTTTTCTTTTCGTTATTTCGCAGTTGCGCCCGGGACGCAGGCAAGATAGACTAGGTAGACCTAGACCGTATACTAACACAAGTCACAATCACCAGTCACCACCAAAGCTCGTCTTGTGACTTTTTGTGTCAGTGCCGTCATCTTCAGCGTCAAGCTGTCAAGATTCAAGATCCTTAGTTACGAATGCACGCGCCACGCATACACATAAGTAATCCTTGCAGTTACGGCAAACCTTTATTATACTTTAGATATATGTATATATATAAATGTAATATAGGCTTGTTATAATATTATATATGTTTTGTTTGCCTGTTGATAGCGGATATAAATGACAGTAAAACTATATTTACGACTGTGTATTACTGTGACCTGTGACGACTAATGTGACCATACTCCTATCTTCTGATTTGCTGTTTTATACTGGTCTCAGTTGGTTAACTGAATCTCATATAAGTAGGTATATTTAGGTATATATAGCGAGAATCAAAAACCGACAAAGGAGAAAGGGATGTAAAAAATAAACATTTATGGATGCTCCTCTGCTAATACACAGCTATCCTAATATAAACCACACTTGCTTTTCATTGCAATATTGAATGCTAAATTAATATTTAATGAAAAATAGATTAAAAATTTGAAATAAAATTAAATTAATTTGAATAGAATCAAATTGCTATATTCTTAATAATATTAATATATAGAAAACTAAAAATAAAAAGTATACTTTTAAAATAAAAATTTTATTATAGCTATCCTCATAAATATATTCATAATATTCTTAAAATCTTCAAGATATACAATTATATATTTGTTTTTAATCTAATGAATAATATTGAAATACGTATACTTTTTGACAATCTATTTATTTATTATCTGCATAATAGAAATGGCAGGTCAAGTATTATATACTTTTAACACTTTAAGTAGAAAATTAATTTTCTGTTACATCAACGGAATATTTATCTAGTGCTTAATTTCAGTTGAAGATGAACACATGTATTATAATATATAATACTACTCTTCTTCAGTGAAATTTTGTTTAAAGCACTTGCAGAGCAGTCTTATTTTTAGTAATGTACATACCGCTTATAGGCTTACTGTTATTTTAGCATATTTCCTAATGTCCTTTAGTTAATATATGTATGTAATCTAAATTACATAGTTAACAAAACAATAAAATATTGTTATCACACTAGTATCCTAGTAAATTAATTATTAAGGGAGGACTCATCCATGCCATCAGTTTCTGAAATCAGTGCTCGCTCCAAAATAATTTTACCCTCTTTGTACTCTTGGGTCCTGTCATGAGCAAATTCATACATCCATCCAAGTTTTGCATTGCAGATTTTGCAGCTGACATCACGTACTATATGGCGTCCAGTCAACATCATTCGATCTTGCATTTCACTGCAAATCAAAGTTTATCTTGAGTTGTAAATATAGATTGCCATAAAGTATTAGAATTATTTTAATGCTTTTTTTCAATTATTAATTCCAATAAGAGAAAAAAATAATTTTTAATTACATTAAATTTTGAAAATTTAGAATGATATTTGGAGGATTTGAAAAACATTTTGTAAGTTTCTTCAAGTATAATTTACAAAAAATTTAAATTAATTATTTAATTTAAAAAATGTATAAAGTAATTTCTAGTAAAAAAGCTTAAAAATTAATTAATAAAATATCTTACAAATTGAAATTCTAAATGATAAACAGGACGCATAAGTAGTAATTATATCATCTGTCTGTAATAATCAATGAACGTGCAGCTGATGCGCGACTCTAAGAGGCACGCAGCACAGATGCGAGGGCCGAGAAAGTTTCTTCGGACTGGCAATTTCATTTTCGATTGCTGGACATAGTTGTAAAGCCAAAAAAGCCGTTGAACAGGCTCGGGCTCGCTCACCTGTACTTGACGTTGACAACTTTGTGAAAAAGGAAGGCGCGTCCTGAGCCGCCCGTAAATCGCGTGCTGATCAGCTGTGCCCTGTTGGTCAGATGAGTGGAGCACTGAGTACACGAGAAGAGCCGATGCCCACCCATGTGCTCCACGAACACGACGCCCATCTTCTCCCACGTCTTTTTGTCACCTCGTCGTTGTGTCGATCGATAAGATACACTCGGCTTGCAGCAGGCTCGTGTCAGAGGGCGAGGGCCACGTCCGCGAAAAACATATAAGCAGTTTGAAGTTTTAAGCTGCCCGAGGAAACGCGACTGCAGGAGAGCAACAGTAGCCAGCAACAGAGGCGATCAGACGCAATGCAACGGCCACGAGCCACGATTACGAAGACGCATAGACGTACCAAAACAAGCGCGTGCACGCTCCGTCTTTCTTTGTGTAGGTGCCTACAACTCAGCAGCTGATACTGATGGCCAATCGAAACTCGACCCCCGACGCGTCCCCACTTTTCACGTTTCACTATTGGTGGAGAGCGCAGCTCTTTAATCTTTGCTTGCTTTGAGATAGGTAAGGTTTGTGTACCAACAAAGAGCAAAGCTTTAAATGCCCATCCCCTTCTTTGCTATCGCACGTTTTCCCGTAGCCTTCTTTTTCATATTCTCATGAGATAATGGTGGTTTTCTAAAAATAACAAAGATGATTATGAATGATAGAAATGTTTTATTTTAAAAAATTCTACAACTTTTTATCGCTTTCACATTTTCTAGTTTTAAATCTAAATAGAATTTTCATTAATTATATTGCCTGAGTTTATTCCATTTAATTGCAATTCACATTTAAAAATAAAAGAGCACGCTTTTTATTATATAATTTACGTAACATTTTCCGTTACAATTTTTAATTTTTAATATATAAACAAATTTATTATGAATAGAAAATTCAAGATATATACAAATTGAAATAAAATAAATAATATGTATTGTTTAAAAATTATATGATAAATTATCTTTAATATTTTGAAATAAATATACAATTTAATATTAATCAGTTCATTAAATTTCTTAAGTAAATTTTTAAAAACACGCTCTTTTATTTATACATTGTCGTTTTAAATATTTATAATAACTTTAACTAGTAAAAAATAAAATTAAAATTTCATTTATCAAGATATATAGATTTTATCATAAATATAATATTGATAATATTCATCTATAAGTACCATCTAGTCATATTTACTTTGCAATAAAAAGCAGGTCATGTATTATATAAAGCATATATAATAACAAAATAAAATATCTTTAAATAAAATTTCATAATAGCAAAAAGACCATTACTCTATAAAATAGTAGCTTTATGATAAATTTTTACAAGCCTGGCATAATATAAGCTATATTTTCTAGCGTCTTTGATAAAGAAGCTGAGTTTTGAGTTCCAATTTCAGGAACTTGTTGTGTCAGACAAATAAGGCTACCAAGAGCACATAACAATGAATCAAGTAGCACCGATAAACTTCCAGAAACAGTTATTTGACCATTATGCTCCTTCAGCCTTTCACCTATCACTGTCAGACTTTCCCCTAATAACTTTAAATATGCAGCTACATCAATAGGCTGAAGTTCAATTGCTCTAAAAATTTTCATTTCTTTAGTAGGATCTCTTATTGCATCTTTTCCAGTACGAGAAACATGAGATGAAACCTTTGCCCCGTCAGACAACTGAAAACTATCTGTTTTCTTTTTTGGGGATTCAGAAGGTGATGCTTTAACTGGATCTACAAAATATACAATAAAATTTTATAATGCAATAAGTTATAACTATTAATCCTCATAAAAAAAAACGAAATGAAAAGTAAACATACTGGTTTTAGTTATAAATTTTTTGGAAATAGGCATCATTTGATTTTTTTCAGAAAGACGTTTTGCACGATTACTCCAATTATATTTTTCCATATTAGGAACTGTTGCCCACAATTCTCCTAATCGCTTAGAAATTGATGTAAAATCTAAAAATTATTTTATAATATCAATTTCCATCCATTTAAATATGACTGGAAAATGAATGTATTCTTACCCATAGTAGGACATTCTTTTAGCAATTCTTGTCTCATTTCTTTAGACCACAACATATATGCAGTATATCTAGTTTTCTAAAGAAAAATATTATTGAAAATTATTTTGAATACCAAATAATTAATATTTGTAATCAGTCAAGTACATACAGGTTTTGGTAAGACTACAGCTTTCGTTTTATGAACTGATTTTATTTCTTGTTTGGGAGGAGCAACTGTTTTTTTAGGTTTCTTGGGACACAGTGTTTTTTTTTTAACCGTTGTAATTTCATCTTCAGCTGGTTCTAAGCTATCCAGATTTAAACCAGCAGTAGTGTTAAATTCAGCAATATGTAACTTTTTATTAATTTCATCATCTTCCGATTCAGAATTAGTTGATTGCGACTGAGTTTCGTAATCAGAGCTAGATTCAATTTTCTTTTTCTTCTGTATTGGCGTTGCTGGTAATTTAGGACTTTTTTTCGGCGGTGATATAGTAATTTTGTTTGGTGGTGGATGATGAATTTGAGCAACATGTATAGTTTGAGTTACATGAGGAACTGGAGATACAGCTTGTGATTCAGTAGGAGGCTTTTTCTTTTTAGATTGTTCATGTGGTGATTGCAGTTTTGGTTTCTTGACTTTTGTTTCTATAATATTACTTGAAGATTCAAAATCCATAAGCTTTGATGACTTCTTGCGTACTCTGCCACTTCGTGAGATACCTGTTACCTCCAATTCTATAATTTATAAATATGAATATGCACATTAGTATTTAACAATATAATTTTTTTAATTTATAAATAAAATCAATATGAAGAGGATTGAAGCTCTATTTGTAAAATAGTTAAAGATCATTTCTAAATGTAAAAAGTATTTTTAAAATAGTTAGGTCAAGTAAATAATAGGTAAACAATATTATAAAATTACCATTTCCTTCACGTTTTGGTGTTGTATAAGTTTCCATTGTGAATTCTGATGAATAAACTTTTTCAAATTTTCCAAGAACTTGCAATAATACACGGATTATATTGCATGAATTTTCAGCTTTTCAAAGCCTTACAATCATTAACCAAGTTCTTGCACAAAATGGGTCATCTTCCTAAGAGTGATCAGTTTGTAATGTCTTGTTATTCTTTCAATATGAAATGTTGATCATCAATCGAAAAAAGTGACAGAAACAGAGTTTTCAGTTGAAAAGATCGTAATCAAAACAAGCGTGTAAAAAGCGCGCGACGCGCGCTATTCGTTGCTTAGAACTTGACACTACCCACTTTTCTTTTTCAATGCCCATCTAATTCTTGCACAAACACTTATAAGAAGCTACTGTTATCCGATTTTTCATAAGAGATGGAAATTTTTCCAAAATCTATGAAAATAAAAACATTTTAGCAAAAGAGAAAGACGCTTACAAAGCGGAGAGGTACGTTGTTTTGATGCACAAGCAGATGATACACACAGCGCACAAGCAGCGCGGGAAAAACAAACAGATAGTTGAGTCAAGGAGCGAATGTATTTAAGACGTAGACTCGCGGAGACGAGGTCGGCAGCACAATCTTTTCTTGACGGCACTTTTTTTTGCTCCGAAACTCCAAAACCGAGACAGCAAGGTATTCTTTAGCGTTTTCCTAACCTCCGAACGAAGTTATTCTGACACTTCGCATATATATACATCGGTCATAAGCCACAAGTTGATAAGCTAGGAACCTAAATAGTAGCGTTCCTCGTATCAGGTGGCGCCACTTACCTAACTGAGTAGTTGTCGTTAACACCGTCAATGGCGGGAGTGTCAGGACTGTCGGCCGTCGTGAATTTTCGTTTTCGGAATGGGATGCAGTTTGTAAGGAATGAAGCGGCCCACGTGTGTCCAAGCATACATGTGATGCTTACATTTGTTTACGTTAGATTTTATTATTTTTGGAAAAACCAAATGAAATAGCAAGATGAGTAAAAATCATTTGAAGGAATCGTACGTATTTATCATCAGGAATATAATCTTCTTATAATTTTTTAATGAAAACAACTGTCTATAAATTTACTTTTAACTTAATACTTATTCTACGAATTATTATAGGTTTGACGTGGAAAGCAAACATGAGGCTTTTTATACTGGAGGAAATGTTGAGGTAACTTATGTTTCATTATTTTCTAATAATTATATTTACCACAAAAGTATAATATTTATATTTGAAATTTTTCTTATTACAGTGGAGTGAAGATGGCGAAAGCCTCTTCTGTCAAAATAGGGAATGTATATCGATTGTATCAGTATCAAAAGGATCAGTAAAACTTTCGTTGGGTAAAGTCCAAGAAAATGAAGAAGAAGATTTAATTAATAGTTTTACTACAAGTAAGGATGGCAAGTTTGTTGTAACTCATCACAAAAGTAGTCTTTTTAAGTTATGGAGTACAACAGGTAAATATTCATATTGTTAAATTAAAATTTTCTTTAATATTCTATAATTCTTAGATTAATGTTTATTATACAATTTTATTTTAGAATTAAAACCAATCAAGATGTGGAAGTCTATACACAATGGTCCAGTCTCAGCAATAGCCATGACAGAAAATGGATCAAATATGGCATCAGGAGGCATTGATGGATCTGTAAGGGTATGGGATCTACAACATCATGCTTGTACACATAATTTAAAAGGAGCGCAAGGAGTTGTTGGGTAAATAACATTTTATTTCTGTCTAAGTATACATACAATAAAATAGTATTAAGCACAAAATTGATTTATATTTATTATTTTAGGGTTATTTGCTATCATCCTGATACAAGTAAAAAATTAGTTTTTGCATCAGCTGACGATTATGTCATATATGGGTGGAATATTGAAACTGGTGATGAAGATATGCGATTGGAGGGTCATCTTAGTAAAGTAACTTCACTATCATTTCATGATGATGGGATCCATGCACTTAGGTAATTATTTTAAAGAAATTTTTACAATGTACATTTTATTTTTCAAATTATTTTTAGTAAATTACAGTTAATTATTTATGATTGTTGTACCATATACTAGTATTTATTCTTACTGTCACTTTCATGTGCTAAACAAATTTTATTACTGAAATATAAATGTCCAAGTCTTTGAGACTTGAAGAACATATAATTTCTAGTTTTATTATGCTATAAAATGTAACCTTGCTCAAAAAAGATTGATGGAAGTCTTATTGTGATTTACAATCAATAAAAAAAATATTGAATAAGAAGCATACTCTATAATTTTCAAATATTAATAAAAATATTTTAAATATATATTGATTTTCATACAATATTATTGTATTTTTGTAGCTCTGGTAGAGATAGAGTTTTAATATTATGGGACATTGTAAAGAAGGTTTCAATACGTATTCTACCAGTTTATGAATGTATTGAAGGTGCATTTATTATTCCAAATAAGGCAAATTTTCCTATTCCAAAAGCTAAAAACAAATCATCTATTTATGCAGCAAGTGCTGGTGAAAAAGGTATGTTACATAATTTCTTCAAAAAATAATTTAATAAATATTATAAAATATAATTTTTTATGAATAAAGGTGCTGTAAAGATATGGGAAATGAAATCTGGTCGCATGGTTTTTGAGCAAACAAATTCTTTGATACCAGCAGCCAAAGAAGAGAATGGCCTTGCAGTAAAATATTTACTGTACAATAATAAGAGTAACAGTTTTGGATTGGTATCAACCACCCATAATATTTTAATTTATACTTTAGATAAATTTGAATGTAGCAAACAAGTATGTGAAACATTTATTTTAAATTATGTATATTAAAAAATTTTGTATATTAAAATTTTAATTATTCAGTTGATAGGTTTCATAGATGAAATATTAGATATTGCTTATTTAGGAAGCGATAATACACATTTGGCTGTAGCAACAAATACACCCGATATAAAATTATATGAATTATCAACAATGAGTTGCCAGATATTATGTGGTCATACAAACCTTGTGTTGTCCCTTGCATCAACTCCTGCAAATTATAATATCCTTTTATCTTCAGATAAAGTAAGAGTATTTTCATTATATTTTAGAATTTTAATTGAAAGTTTTTCATTATTTTACAAAAATTATTTTAGGACTACTGTGTCAGATTATGGCTAATGGATGAAGAAACAAAAATTGTTTCTTGTATAGGTGTAGGAACTAGACATACTGCAGCAGTAGGCAGCATAGCTATTTCTCAAGCAGAAGCAAAATTTTTTGCTTCTGTAAGTCAAGATTCTTGTTTAAAATTATGGGATTTACCAGATAGTTTGGTATATACAGGTAAATTCTTAATTATATTAAAATATAAATCAATAATTTATGATCAACTATAAATGCTATATATTTTTACACAATTCTTACATCTATTTTTACAACATTAAAGGTACAGAGAGTACACTTAATGCAACATACACTGCTGTGGCACATGATAAGGATATTAACAGTGTTACAATATCGCCTAATGATAAATTAATTGCTACTGGTTCTCAAGATAAAACTGCAAAGGTATTTTAATTTTATGCGTTACACTTATAATGTCTTAACTAAATTAAAAAATTTTAAGTTTTCAAATATTGTTTATATTACATTTTGCTTCAAGTATGTTTAAGCATTATAACTTAATGATTATATTAATGCTTTAGTTGTGGTCTGCCGATGATTTAAAGCAGCTAGGAGTATTTCGTGGACATCGTAGAGGTGTCTGGTGTGTGCGGTTTTCCCCTATAGATCAAGTATTGGCGACCTCGTCTGCTGATTGCACAATTAAATTGTGGTCTCTTACCGAACTAAATTGCTTAAAGGTATTTTACTTTATGCATATATTGAAACTATTTGTAATTTTTTATTTATTTATATCTTCTCTATTATTATTTCTGTTAAAAACATAGTAATTTTGTAATTAGTATATTGCGCACCTTGGGAGGAAAAGTAAAGAATGTCCCAGATCGCATGTAAATTGCGATCATTCGATAACAAACAAACGATCTGAGGCTTTCTTTACTTCCTCCCGTGGTGCATATACTATTTTTCTCCATGAGGAGCGTAAAATGTGTAGGCTGTTTTTCGCCCGCAGGGCGTACAGTACGCACTTTACGCGCCGTGTGGAGAAAAAGTATTTTAAAACTAAGTAGAAATTAATCTTTTTAGTAAAGAATAATTATTAATATAGTTTTTACATTTAATTAATAATTTTTTCAGACATTTGAAGGTCATGATTCTGCAGTATTAAAAATGGAATTTTTATCTCGTGGTATGCAAATTATTTCTTCTGGAGCAGATGGTTTATTGAAGTTATGGTGTATTAAAACTGCTGAATGTAACACTACATTGGATCAACATAATAACAGAGTCTGGTCATTTGCAAGTAAGTTGTATTTTATTATTTTTCAATATATGTCTATAATTTTATATTATATTTAACATAGTATTCATATTGTTGTTACTTTTTGAATATTGCAGTAAATAAAGATGAAAGTCATATTATTAGTGGTGGTACTGATTCTTTATTAGTTGTATGGAAGGATACAACTATAGAAAAGAAAGAAAAAGCTTTAGCACTGCAAGAGGAGTTAGCAAGAGAGGAACAAAAATTAGCTAATTACTTACAAGCTCAGAAATTGACAAAGGCATTGAGACTAGCTCTAAAATTACAAAAACCTATGCATGTGTTACGAATTATAGAAGGTAAATATAATTTTATTTTATAAAAAAAACATACAAATATTAAAATTATTAATATCTTTAATTAGCTTTAGTAAAAAAAGGAGAGGAAGATTTAATGACAACGATTTCTGATTTGAAACCATCCCAGCAAGAAGAATTACTAAAATGTGCTATTATATGGAATACTAATGCTCGTAACTTCCAAGTAGCTCAGGTATTAATTTTTTAAGAAAATATTAATGTTATTAAATTTGACTAAAATTTTAATTTTTACATATCATATTTTTCCAGCTTGTGATCAATGCAATTTTGAATGAAATTGATTTCGAAAATCTTGAATCACTAGATTTAAAATCGAAGTTGGAGTCAATGATTCCATACACGGACAGACATTTTAAAAGGCTGACGCGATTATATCAAGATCTTCATCTTTTATCATATACGATAAACTCTATGAAAGCTCATAGTACTGCAACGAATTCAACTGAAATGTAAATACTTTATGTATTATTAAGTTATTGTTAAATAAAAAATTTATTACGTATTTTTACATTAAAAAGAGTTATTGTCGATATTTATTATAAAGGATTAATTCAAATTAACCGATCAGAAATACAGTATATTTATTTAATTATTTCTGAATTTACAAGCTTTACAAGCCCTTTACAATATTTATACAAATGATTAAACCGACAAGTAGCGTAGCATTAAATTATGAAGAGTATAGTAGAATATTTATAAAATAAATTATAACAATATGTAACAACTATAAATATATAATAGGTAAAATATTACCGCTAACTTAAAGCTCGAACAAAATAAGAACTAAGATAATAACTACTAATACTGCTCGTTAACAAGTACTCTGAAACTATTTTTAAAATGAAACAATCTTTGAGTCTTATGTTCATCTGGGAGCAGGTTCTATAACCCAATAGCTCCTTTATCCAATTAAACGGCGAATGCAATTAGCATGGTGCATAGTCTGCTAGGTTTGCGATTATAGGGTGTTTAGCCCAACAATTGGTACGTAAAAGTTATATTATCATATTAATTGTCTAAAAAACCGTAAATCCATATCAAAGTAATTTTTCACAGTCTAAATAGTTCTTGGTAAATATATTACAAATACAAATATAATTTTTAATAATTACTCCAAAGAAAGTTTTTTTGAACGCAAAAAAATTATTTGCGCTTAATTATAAGTCAAGAGCGATTAAACACATTGGCCTTATTGCATATAGAAAGTGAAATTCTTAATAATATTCATTTCAATATGTTGGTCAATAAATTTGCAGAAATTATATCTAGGCTCTCTCAAAAAATTAAATTATCAATATATATATTTATCAAAAAATAATTCTAGATAAAAAATGATAGATTCAAATCTAATTTTCATTTTTTCTCTTAATTTTTTTCATTACAATAAAACACCAGCAAATGTAAAGTAACATACTAAAAAAAATTTTAGCTACTTTTAATTTTGAATCTATTTTTCATTTGTATACGCATTACGACGAATAAATTTAAATCCACCCCTGAATATAAGGCATCTTTTCACGCGTATTTTGACGGTATAAATGGAAAACTTCAAAATAAGCGCTCCATAAAATATTCTAATGAATTTGAAACAAACTTAAGTTTAACTTTTAAGTTTAAAAAAGTGCGTTTAAAGTTTGAACGAGAATTCTTATTTGGGTTCTACTTCAATTTCAGGCCCTTGTAAAGATCTTACTGACATAAATGTGGCGAGTATAATATATAATATGAATTTATAATAACAGAAATAAATACTTGCACAGATTTAAAATTAATTACTTCTTATTGCAAAAATATTGTTGCAATATACTTTTTCCATTCATGCCTTACGGTTTTAGAAGTATAAGTAGATGTTTTATTGTTCAGTTTTCCAACAGCGCAGTTATTTCTTTTATAACATTCTGAAAACAGAAAACTTTCTGTCAACCATATACTAGATCTGTTTGCACATGAATTGCAAAATCGTGAACATTTCTAGTAAAATCAACACTTTTTGGCCAGATTGTGGGCTGTGGCATAATGTTCAAATCAAACTTAATGAGATGAATATGTTAAAAAATTTAGAAAAATCTCTTTAACGCCTTTAATAGTTATTAACTAAATCTAATTAATTGAAAATACTCTTTTTAAAGAAAATTATTTTAAAATCATTAAAACAATACAAATTTTATTTGCTTTTGCAAAGTTTTATGTTTATTTTTAAGTTGAATATTTTTCAACTAGAGTCAGTGAAAAATCGTTGATCAGTATCGACAAAAATAAAAATATGTTTAAAGCGGTTCTACACCTACAGACCTGAGAGGCCAAAATCACCTGAAAAAGTGAATTAAAATATAATTATCAATAATAAAATATTATATACTATAAATATAACTAATTTTTAACAAAATAAGCCAAGGTAGAGGTCCTTTAATCCTTTTTATTCTGAAACATAGTTCTTTTCTAATAACAAATTTCTGCCTGACAATTTTTTTGGTAACCAGTTGATGGATTTTGGTGAGGTAAAGCGGGATGTAGGCGGGTGTATTACAATTTTCGCTTCACTACATTAAATTCATCAACTGGTTTAAAAAAAAATTATGCAGAAGTTTTTTTGAAAAAGGACTACGTTTCAGAATAAAAAGGATTAAAGGACCTCTACTTTGGCTTATTTTGTTAAAAATTAGTTACATTTATAGTATATAATATTTTATTATTTATATTTATATTTTAATCCATTTTTTTGAAGTCAGAGGTGTATAGGTACAAGACGGCTTAAGTAAAAATAAATAGAGTTAATAAATAAAAATTATCATGCATTTACGTTTTATATTCTGAATATACGCACAGTATGTGTATATTCGTTACTCGATTAAGTCAGCGTTTGAATTTTGTTCGGTCAGTTTGGGTTCTGCTCAAAACAACATTTTGTGACAATTAGTGTAAGGATGACAAGAAAAGGGAGCTGCGTGTGAAATTACTGCACAAAATGGCATAATCATGTATTAATACATCTTGAAATATTTGTAATGAAGATTTTCCAATTAAGAATTGTACGTCATCATTAAACAAACATTTGCACACTGCATGAATTTAGTATTGGTGATCCAAAGCGAATAATACGACAGCATTAGGATATTATAAAAATCATTATGATTATAACTGTTATTATGTATTATAATCATTATGATCAAATAATTAATAGCAATATAAATAAATAAAAAGTAGTTTTTTAAAGAAAATAGTAAGGTTTCGATATATTTTCATGTTTTATTTATCTTAAAATATAATATGCTTATAGCCGACACTTAAACTTCTGGAACTTATAAAATCTGTTTTGTGTGCAGATGTAACATCTATCTCTTTAATTATTTTAATTCGTACGTTGATTTATGATCATCTACAGTTAATAGAACCTGAGAACAATATTATTACCAAGTTAAAGTACGAAATAATGAATAACTTGGACGCCCATTTTCATGTGGTGTTTTAAAATAGGATCTCATCGAGACAAATCATTTCGTTCGGGGACCTTTTACATAGAAATCGTGATTATGATAACTAAAATCAATGATCAACAAAATTATAAGACTTTGCAATTGATGAATGATTTATTATTTGTTCTAATTTATAAAATTCGTATTTTAAAATATAAAAATTAAAAACCTTTAGAATCATTTCATATATACACTGATATTGTTGAGTGAATAATTTTTTTAAAGAATATTTCATTATATGTATGAAAACTGTCAATATTATTTAGGAGTGAATAAACATTCCGCTGTTTGGCACTTTTTCTTTCGGAAAAATACAACGGCTTAATATAATCTTCACAATTCTGGAAAGTATTTTTAATTAGCAATCATTATATCCAGCAGTGCAAAGGAATCTCATTCCGAATGCGTATTCTAAACGAAAATCCTGTAATATAAGAATAATTGTATAAATCCAAGTGCGCAACAAGGTATCCTCAATCCTCATCAAAAGTGAAAGAACAAGTATCGCACCGTCTAGTAAGCAAAGTACCCGCACAGCAGAGCCAATATTAGGATAGAGATGCGTGTGCTGTGTGTCAGACGTAAGACGTCTCAATTAAAAATTCGCTCGATCGCACGCCAGCCGCGCAAGCTGTTTACACAAAATGCGATCGGCCGACGGAAAGAAAAGAAAATACGTGAAGGAGTATACGAGGGGAGTGCTGCTTTCGCGCGCAGTGTAAGAATCGTCTACAGAATTGCGAATGTGTAGATGTGCTCATGGAAAAAATCGCGCACCTGCGCGGCGCTCGCACGCGGCCGCGCGAATGAACAAAAAGTGGGTACAGCTACAAGCGGTAGCAGGCGCACGATGCTGAGCTGTGAGTGGGAGTATGTATAGAGAACTGTTGCTGCGGCTTATTCATTCGAGAAAATTACCCGGTCGAGGAGGCGTCGCACCGTGTGATCAGTCACACTCGGTTCGTTATCCGAGCGCGGTGTCTACGTGCGCGCGTTTATCTCACCTGTGCTCCAAGTATACGCTTTTTCTTCCACGCGGACGTCTGTGCTCTTGATACCCGCAGGAGAATGGGTCCGAGCGCTGGCTTCCGCATCTATCGGCAAGCCGTAATCCTTATCATCGTCTTGGCCTCTGTTGTCTTTGCGCGCTCCACTAGGCAGTGAGTGCTTTTCTATTTTTTTCTTGCTTTTTTTTTTTAAGTTTCGCAGTGCAATTGAAGTGTGATTGGGGGTCTGAGTTTTTTTCTCTTTCTTCGATCGTGTATTGTTGCATCCCATTTTGATAATTTTGATGAAACTAATCATTCACCTCTGACGCTTTGATGGAAAGCGGATCTGCGATTCTATTCTGAAAACAAAGCTGTTCCGGTCTGGTTAATCGATTACAGTTTACTTTTAGGAACTGCTTCGATTTTCAGTATATCTATAAATTATGCGCATTGGTGAAAATTAATAAATTTTGAAAATGTAGATGTAAATTATAAAATTACTGCATGTTCTTTTTACCATAAATTATTAATTATAGTACCGTGATCGACATAACTTGATTCGTTGATATAGTTTTAATTTCTACTTCGACAATATGTTCCTTTCCAACATGTCGCCATTATTCGAATTGCGGCAGTACTGGTTCGATTTCGTAGTCGATATCGACTGATCTGCACTTACAAGGTAAAATATTTTTCATTGAAATTCAACTAAATGACATAGTATCGTGTTAATACCAATCATAGAAATTGAAAACTGTTTAACCAGAGCAATTATTCAAAAGTCGTTGTTAAACAATTGTTAGAAACCCATAAAATAGCATCGTGTATGCAGACCATAAAGGTAGGCGCCATCAGCTTCAGGTCGTTACCTTCCGCTTAAGAAAACATTGATTAAAGTATATCTTTTGTTTCATTAAAATATATGCTAAACCTGTTAACCTTATAAATAGGTTTATATGAAAATGTAGACTCTCCTATTATTCTTATTTGTGTCTGCGGAAATAAACAAATAAATTGATATTTCAGAGAAAAATGAAAATGTTAGAGTGACAAATAAAGAAAAGCTTCCTCTATATACAAGAGAACAAATTCGACCTTACTAATATAAGAAATTTAATACATTTAATGGTTTTCTTCTTTAATACAATGAGTTATTGAAACGTATCTCCATCAATTAAATTAAATCAATCAATACGTATATGTATCGATGAATAGATTGTTTAAATAATAAATAATTACAATGCAATAAACTATAATATCGATAATTATAATTTCATATCTGTGTTTTTTCATAAACATATGAAAATATAATTTGTTATATTGAATTATTCACATAATGATGATAACATTAAATTGTAAATACAGATGTTAATATTGGATATAATAGTCACTTGAATGTTTTCACTTGGTAAAAACATTTGAAACGATCAAACAAGTTAACAGAGCAGAACTACTGACTACTAACTATTTTGATAAATTTAAATATAAACAAATTATTTAAATTATCTAAAACAGGTTTTATATTATCTACTAAAACATTGCTTAGAACTAATGAAAATGGCAATAGTTATTTATTTCGGTAATTATACTGTACAGTCATATATTACTCAACATGTAATTGTTAAGTAGGAACGTGTAAAATATAAACTATTTAAAGAATTAATTATAATTTCCGTACTTTTAGGTTTAGAGTTTAAAAATTTATTTCCATACTTATTTGTAATCTAGGCGCCAACGACCATTCAAAACTAAATTTTCATTTTGACTATAAATTATTTTACGGTTTCATAATTATTTGTAATAGGTAATATTTTTTACTAAATTATTATTACAATAGTGTAACTACATACCAGTATATTAATTATTATAATATAAAAAATTATACAATAAATTTTACGAACATCTGAGATGCTTACCGGTTCCGAGCATAGGGACTCCTATTCGGCAACAAGGGTAAAGGTTATCGCAGCTACTATTCTGGAGCATCTATACCGTAAAAACATAAGTTTTTGATCACTGAGAGGAGACCGGGGCTCGTTGATCGATTTTTACATTTCATTATTTTTTTTTTTTTTTTTTTTTTATAAAAAATTATATACTTAATCAAAAAAACTTTTTTAATATTTCAAAGTACTCCATCTAAAGAATATTTATATTTTTTTAAACATGTAGAATAACTTAATTATCGGCTTACCTTCCCCATAAGCAGGGTAGAATTTCATCGACAATAAATCTCAGCATAAAATATTAAAATTAACTTTATTAATATATTGAATAAAACAATTTAATTTGAAAATATGGAAATTGAACAGCAAAGTAAACTAGTTATAAATGATTAATAACTATAAATAATTCAACTTTCATGAGGCATGATTTCTATAAGTCTCTGTCGGGTTCTATTTAACAATATTAAACCATTTTTACGTGAACGACGAGTTTGAGTAATACAAATATTTATTTCTTTCTTTACTTTATATACATATAGGTTATGTCATTTTTGAAATCATTCTTATTATTAAAGAATTTTTCACAAATGCCCTAAATTTTATTGAATAATTATATAAAACACGTAAATTAATTTTATCAACAGCGAATCGATCATACAAACAGATGTGCATAATAATGATTTTTAATTTTTTAGAATAATTTTTTGTAAATTATGTATTGTTAGGTTGTTGGTAGAATTAGTATTTTAAGCGGAAATATAAAGCAAAATATTATATGTTTACAAATTGTCATAAATTCGACGCTACGTCAGATCTAGTCTTATTAATTACTACTTCAAAATTTCTAAAGTTATTTTTTTCTTCCTGTTTAGTAAATTATTTTGTATAAAATAGTAATATTAAAAAAGTCTATATAAAAATTTGTGTAATATGGAAAGGAAACTGTATATTTAAATTAACGTTTTCTAAACCGTACGATTTACAACATTTGCTCAATAGAAAGATGAAATCGGTTGTTGCGGAAATGTAAGTTGTGAACAAGTCAATTGAAATCATTACAATACTATTTTCCTTGCATATTTATTTGTTATTAAATATATTATTTTAGTTTCCATTTAATAATTGATGCTTTACAGTTATATTAGTAGTATAAGTTTTATTAAACTAAATAAAAAATTATATTCCACAAATATTTTCCTCTAAATATTTAAATATTAGATTTATATTAGATATAAATGATATTCGAAAGATTTATTAAGGAAAAATTTCAAAACTAGAAATACCTAATGCTAAGTCACTCATGCTTTGATATTATTATTAATTCAGAATTT
Source organism: Torymus tubicola (assembly GCA_035583055.1). Classification (NCBI taxonomy): domain Eukaryota; kingdom Metazoa; phylum Arthropoda; class Insecta; order Hymenoptera; family Torymidae; genus Torymus; species Torymus tubicola. The sequence continues at coordinate 19,065 of JAWWEQ010016563.1, forward strand.
TCAGTATAAATTTCTTACTAGATTAGTTTCATTTTTTATTTGAAATATAAAGCCTGCCAATTAGTTATTAAATTATTGTTACTTAAATTACAAGACTCGCAATCACCTTTTTAAAATTATGAATTACAAATAATTATTACGATAAAAATTTTTTAACTAATACCTTCCTAAACTTCCTATTGTTATTCGAAATCCATACTTACCATCGAAGCGCTTGGGAATTCAAATGTATACGGTTCGAAAATGACTAACATAAATCGTACTAATTTACTTGAGACATTATTTGAGTTATATATTTCAGTTTATCTATTTTTGCATGTAAATAGCATTTATACCATTTCTTCGTTGAGAAAATAATGAAACATTTAAAAATAAGAATGCCGAAATGCATTAAGTAAACATATAAGTCATATATATATATATTCCTATAGTATTATAGATCTTATAATACATGGACTTTTTACCAAAGCTCGACAAAAATGTGAATAAAATTTTTTATTTGAAGAATATAACCTCGCTAATTATGAAAAGGATCTGCGTGCACATAGGTTTCTACATACTCTACCTTCAATAAAATTGGAGCTTACTTCCTCGTGCGCTCGGGGTGGCAACGGCTGTTCGGGCGCGCTTGCCCTATGGCTGACTCATGCATGCACGCGCGCATCACGTCACGGATGCTATTGATAATTCGGCGCGATGTTTGAGCTCGCATAAATCTCGGCCTGATAACGCTAGCGCGCAGCCTCTCGCGTCGCGCGCGACGTTTGCAAAGCACTGTTAGCTTTTCAGGGTCTCGCTGCGGATACACACTCACAGCGCGGTGCGTTTGCAGCCTCTCTCACGCGGGCGCTTTATGGCTTCGCGCGTTACGCTAAGCGAGATATATACTTAATACCTCGAGGGGAAAAAATTCGTGGTGAAAGAGACAACAGATTATGCGTCATACTTACCGGAGCTGGCCGTAATTCGCGCGCGGAGAGTTGTTAAGATTTCAAATAAGTCAAAAGCTTTCGCGCGCCTCGTATAGATCGTACCGCGGAGGTACACGGATTGGCGAACGATCGACCTGCCGTTGCGTAACGTCTGTTTCACGACTGAGTTCTTTCTTTTTCGAGTATAAGAATCTCAAGTACATTGAGATGAAGTTTTTTGTGGAAAAAAATTCATTTTCTTCTTGAATGCTCTCTATTGTGTTATCTTATAAAACGTTATTCATAAAAGTTCATTAACTATGTCGGGACGTAACATCTTATATGCTTAACATTTTCTGTACTTACAATTTATTATGCGCCATTTTGGATCTTTAAATCGTTGTAAGGTAAAAGTGCGATAAATGAAAATGTTAATTTCTACTGAATTACCTATAATTGGTTTCTTTTTTCTACAAGAGTAGGAAATACGACGGGATATTATTTAATAAATGTTTCAAAAAGGCATATTCATTGCGTATTGCTTCAAATGATTAAGCATAAGTTAAAAAGTTTATTAACGCATCCACAAAAGTAGCCAAAATTTGTTTTCAATGCACAAGGAAAATAATGAACCATTAAAAATCTTCGTGACATCGTTTTTTCGAATAGAAAACATTGAGAGCAGTTTTTTTAAGTTTTTAAAAATGTTTAATCATTGAATAAACGGTGTCATGAAGACTATTTTAATTGTTCATTATTTTTCTCCTATATTATATGCTGTGGAGAGTAGAAAAATCAGACCTGAAAGGCCTGTTTTAAAAAACAATTTTATTCACTATTGCGAACGGGTTAATGGAGTTTTGGTGAAAATTTCATTGTATACATAAAAATATTTATCACACAATATTGGATGTACTTAAAGATTGTAGAAGATAAGTTATAGCTTTTTGTAATAAATAGCAATAATACACATTCATTAGTAAAAGTAGCGGTACTTCTACCTTTGTTAATCCTGAAGTCTACTCTTTAAACATACTTTAATATTTTGAAAAAAAACTTCATTTTGTAACAAACATTAATAACTTACTGAGATTATAAACCTTTTTACAACTTGCTATCTGCTGTTATTTTCTTAGGCACGTTTCAAATTTACATATATGTATTTACTTTAACTTTACCTTATTGCTCATTGTTGAAGTTTTTTCGCGAAAAAGTGATTACAATTCCCCAGAGTATTTTACGATTGGCGATAAGACATATGTACAGGTTATGGAAGAAGTTAGTTGTTTGTTAAATAGTAGCCCCGCAAAAAAAGAAAATATCATTGTTTATTTTTTAGTGATTCATGCCTCACTTAGTTGAACAGTAATTTACAAGTCTTTTCTAGAAAACCAATTTTTAAGTTAAATTATACAATCCAAGTTTGTATTATGGTTTTTATGGTATCAAATAAATTAGTGTATATATCGGTTAGACTTAAAAATATAATTAACTCATCTGTTAGTAAGATTTTTAACATATTAAAGAGTAATGAACGGATTATTTATAACTACCATAAATTTATTTTCTATATAAGTGATAGAAAAATCTAACGTAATACTCTAACCGTTGAGTTATCGTAGATCAGTTATCTAAAGCCTTATTGAACTTTTTATTCTGAATTTTTATTTATTTAAAAACAAACAAAATTTGAATTCTGATCGCGATGATTTACTATTGCACCTCTAATAAATTTTTCGAAATTTGGAATTGATATGTGCTTATATCACTATAGCTTTGGTAATTTGGAACCACCTAAAACTGTGTAGGTTTTCAATGCTACGTTGATCATGAAAATTGAACCCATTGCACCCAAAATACTCATTCAGCCATGCTGAGCTCAAAAAAATGTATTAGAATTCAGATAGTTGTAAAATATGATTTACATAGATAAAAAAAACCTTACAGTCTATTCACGACTAGTATGATTTACTTTTAAAGTACCCAATATAGAGAGGAGAAAAGAAAATTAAAAAAATTGTAGCAATTTGGAAGTTTAAATTTTAAATAAAAATAAAGTTCATCTTACTTTTATACAAATAAATACTTTATCGCTCATTTGAATTAGCTCCTATTTACTCTTAATCGACGATTTCACCTCCATTGAAATAGTGAACCTTGTTTCTCAGTCATATACCCCTTTAGATACTAGACGCTTTAATCAGCTCCTTATTATACGAAAATCTAAACCGTGTTCTATAAAAGTATTTATTTTCCAAATTTATTTTTATATTTTTTATTTTATTCCTCTCCTTATTATTAAAAAGTTATATTCATTTTAATACTAAAATAAAATAAATACAAAATCAAAGCATCCAGATTGAGATAAAAAACTGGATCTTGTATATTTTACTTATGGAATTTATAACTTTGACATTGCAGACCAGAAATATGCCAAAATATAAGCGTAGTAGGACCAATGACACAGACAGAACTGCTTCAAGAACTGACTAACGAATGTCGATATGACAAAATGGTCAGACCGCCAGGCGAAGAAAATGACCGGGATCCAGTCAAAGTTTGGGCCAGAGCTTACATTTACACCATCAAGTCTAATATGGCCAAAACTCTGGTAATTAGATATGCTAATTACTAAACTCAATTAAGGAAGTTCTACCGATGAAAGGATTAATATCCAGATAATTTTTAAATTTAGTATATTGTTGAATATAGCTGAAGATTTTTTGAAAAAAAAATAAAGGTGTTTTTAACTTAAAACTGATTAACATGGGTTTTTGGGAAATTGGAATTTCGTTATATTCATTTACGTATTATAAAATAGTTAACATTGAAATATTTTCTAAAATTTGTTAACGACAAGTCAACGACATCATTAAAAAATCATTAGAAACAAAAAAACATATATATTTAATCTTAAGAAATAAATCAATTTAGATACTGAATATAGAACGTTTTATTAATATTTAAGATACCTCAAACAAGTACAGCTATTTAATTAAAATGTATAATATATATTTAATGATGTAAGTTTATCTATAAAATATTTTGTAAAGAGAATTTCCAAATAATATGCTTTTTAAATGAAATCATTTTTAGTATTTTATATTTTTTAGTTTACGCACAAAATTCTAATATTTGCTTTTTGCATTACAAAATGACTTTTAAATTTTTTTGTCGTTCTAGTAAAATATTGCTGGAACCATTACATAATTATTGAAAAAAACATATTTGTGTTAAAGAATATTGTAAGACTGAAGGAAAAACTGCTTTAAGAATAACAGTTGCGCAGAATTGAAATATTAAAAATCTTCGAGTCATCACTAGTCAATTTTAAAATATTGCTTTAAATTTTATTCGATAATTATGTTAGATTAGTATTCTAAGAAATATATATTACTTTGAAATTTATTAAATATTATCATATGATTATATATTTATACCTTGATAAGTTCATGCATTCTAAAAAGAGGTAATATGAAAATTGCAGCAATTTGACGTGCATATGATGTTACAATTCCGCTATTTAGACAGCAGACTCAAATTTGAAGACATAGCACCTCATCAATCGCAAATATTCGGCGGTCAGTCAGCTCATGATCTCATCTGGACTCCTTCGGTATATGTAGCTAACGAGCGTAGCTCCGTAATTATGGGCAATTCCGTCAAGGATCTGCTCATCTCAATCGACCCGTCTGGTATGGTTGTACTTAACACGAGGTGAGACCCGTTTCTCTTACATTTAGCGGTACCGATAGTCAGTCAAGTGTAGTGAACCGTTTCTGGAATTTTGATAGCGCGAGACTCTGAAATTGAAAATACAAATGCTTGGTTAATGACGTTAGACAAAAGCTTATGTAATTGTTTTTGGATGTCATAAATGATTTGAATTTTGCCTTACAGTAATTTGTTTCGATTAATTAAACTATTTTATACGCTGTGATTTGTTGTTATGGATAAGGTTTTTGAGTTTGATTGATATAGATTCAAATCATAATTCAATTCCATATAGCATTGATAATAACAGCAATGACTTTTTAAGTTGCATAACACTCGGTTGCGTTTTGCTATGATATTATACTATAACGTGTTTACGATAATCATGAAATTTTTATTATATTTTATTCTAGATTGGAAGCTATTCTTAATTGCGGCTTACGACTAGAAAAGTTTCCTTTCGACGTTCAGGAGTGTCCACTGGTTTTTGAAAGTTGTATGAAACAATTTTTCCTTTCAGATATAACATTTTTCGATTTCCCGATGAATACTTTATTTTATATAATATCATTTTACATTTTCATTATATTTTTTATATAATTTTTACAATCACCAAATTTTTGGCACGAAACCGTCTTGAGTATTCGGAAATTGAATGTGTCATATTTATTTATGCCATTATAAATTTGTTAAATAAAACTGAATGGCAGTTTTTTTCTGTAGGGACACACAACGTCCAAGATATGATTTTGAACTGGGACGAGGCTCCTATTGTACTCGCTGACGAGTTGCATTTGACAGAGTATAGACTTGTCGACAAATGGGTAAACAGGTCGGAAGTATCTTATACTACAGCGCAGCAACATTATGGACATTTTGGTAAGCCAAATACATTTAATAAATTGGTTTTGCATAATAATAATAATAATAATAATAAAAATATTTACACCAAAAGTTAAATAAAAAACGTGATTATAAGAAAAAAGAAGAAAAACGTCTGCACACTCATACCCACACATTATTTATTTTTAAATTTTCTAATCATTTTTTATTTTCAGCTGGAAATTTTAGCTCTATTAGCATAACATTTAAACTTGCCCGTGAAATGGGTTTCTTCATGATGGACTATTATATACCTTCAATTTTGATCGTTGTTATTTCCTGGGTTTCTTTTTGGTTACACATGGATGCTAGTCCTCCCAGAATCGTATTAGGTAAGATTCGAAATAATATTTTATAATTATTTATTATTTACTATTTATTAGTAAATAGTACGAATATAGACTAGATTAAAAAAGTGTGCGGTAATCTTTCGCGAAAATGATTATTGATTTGCTATTAATAGTTTTGTGTTAAGATGCACTATACTTCAAAGCAATAAAACGTAAAAAAGGGTCTTATAATCTTAAAATTATTAAAATTTAATTATATTATAATAAAAGATTTACAAAAGAAAAATTTAAAGCAGTGCTTTCCTGATAGTAAAAGTTAGTAACAAAAGTCATAAATAATGTAATCTGATATTCCTCTTTATACAAGATTTTAATTTATTATTTCCTAGTACCTTAGAAAACATTAAACTTGACTTTCTTTCCTCCTCACGCTTATTTTGTCATCAACACTGATAGTTATTTTTCCAATAGGTAATTAGTAAATCTGAGCATATTTATACTTCATTTGTTGCAATCGAATAAAAGTGTCATGTGCAAATAGTAGATGCATTTTCATTTGCAGGAGTTAAAGATATAAAGAAACGTTATCTTTTCGACCGAAAACGAACCACGTGAATGAGCTCTCACTACATATTTCCCTTTTTATCTTTTTTAACCGCTTGACATCTTTTAAACATTACGGCTTGCATAAATGAAAGAAGATAAAGTTTGAACTTTCATTGTAAGAAAGATAAAGAGTTTCGTAATATTCTCAAAAAATATCAATATATCATATTTTTGTAATTATACTTCATAGAGTTTAGTTCTTTTTTATTTATAGTTAGGTAGTCATCTCAGTGAAAAAAGATCTGTAAAAAACGGAATATTTGTTGTTCCTATTATTTTTAAGAAAAAATTAAAGAAAGTTTTATTTTTTTTAAATCAATGTTTTGACAAGCAATAGGCTCTAGATTTCGACCTCGATTAGTTTTAATAGAAGCTAACGCTTTGAAATTCTTTTACATAAAGACTGCGTATTATAATATTATCGCACACAATAAATTCAAGGATTACTCTATTATAAAGTAATGTTATAAGGCAGTATTCACAATTGTGCTTGCACTCTAGGTACCAATACGATACTCGCATTTATGACGCTTGCTTCAAAGGTTGAAAATTCTTTGCCGAAAGTTTCGTACATTAAAGCCAGCGAAATTTGGTTTCTCGGATGTACGATATTTCTCTTTGCGGCAATGGTGGAGTTTGCATTTGTCAACACAATTTACAGAAGAAAGTAAGTAAATAAATTATTAAATATATTTTCCAATTTAATATGAAATATAACGTTTTTTAATAATTGTATATTTAAATTTAAAATAAGTGTAAAATTTAAAATTTGTAATTTTAAAAAAGCATCAGTTTGCTTGGTAAAAAATTGAAAAATTGTATGCATATTAGGTAATTATACTTTCTTTTTAACTAAACTTGTAAGTTATCATTGTTTAAGTTAATGTCAATAATATTATTGAAAAAATATTTAATCATTTTCAAAGACTGTAAAATTACTCACGTAAACAATTTATGAAATATAGAAACAGTCGTACATGTAAAACGACGATTTATTTAATTATGTTTTCGAGATTTCTATGAAAAAATATTGACTCTTCTAATCTTTGTAATTTATTATATGTTCCAATTTTTGATACTTAAAGGAAACGTGATATCTTTTCTATACATTAAACATGAGTAAATAAGTATTTTTATTATTGCGATGGTAAAGGGGTACGTTTATTTTTAGAGCAATATGTTTTCGACATGATATCACATGATGTTTCCACCTGATAATGATTATCTCTTTGTGCAACCATTCCAAAGTTGCATTTGTATATTATCCTTTTGTATGTTCTAGTCGCTATAAATATCACTAAGGCCATTAATTCTTCTAGAGGATTCTGAAAATTTATTTCTTCTCACAAGTGCGTGCGTTGTGCGGATGATTGCTTTTCTTTTCTATTGTGCTTTAAACCAAGATGTACGGAGGGTAATCTCCAGTTTACTTATTAAATAGCGCTTCTGCTCGATATACAGACAGAGAGCAAATAGGTATTATTGCTCTTGTGTAGCAAGTTTATATACCAAATTAATGGGCATGTTTGTGCATTACTCGAGATTTATATCATGCATTAGATTATAGCGTTTCGAGAGCTTTGTAATATCTGCTTTTTCGGCACGGCCGCAACTCGCGAAGAGTCTTATTAAACACCATATTTATACTTAGATCATAAATGTGGATTTCTTTTTATTATATACTCTCCAGGCATATCAGTGGTCAAAATTGTACTCGAGATGCGTTACAAATGTTATTTGTTTCAACTGAAACGTTGTAGAGCAAGATACGTAAATTTATGACGTTATATTGTGATTATACTTATTTGATCAAAAGTTTTTTAATGTTTATTTTCCTTCCTCATTGAGGATGTGTAAATTACATACACACATACACACACATAAACGCGCACACAGCTGCATGCAGCGAAACACGCGCACACATGCACACACCTGCGTGTTCATAATTAACCTTTTCTTTAAAATCGATATTATTTCAGTTTCTTGAGTGAGTGATTGGTAGATAAAAACATCAATAGTAAAAAAAAATATGAAAAGGCGAAAATTTCAAAAATTGTAAAAATTGTTCATTCAGTCACATACTACTGGATAATACGTTTTTTTACGTACCTTGACCATCATTCTGTAATAAAGAATTAGATTATGTGATCAAAAGTACTTCAAGTAAATACACTACCATTTTAAAAACTGTTCCATACGTAATTATCAAAGACATGATAGTGCATTAGCCCTTGAAATTAACCACAATTTTCATAAATTCAACTCAAAAAACATACTTCCAATAGGCTTTTATGGAATTTATTCTTATGGTCTAAATTCGCAATAGAAAATAAATATTATCTAGAAACAGAAGGGCTATATTTTTTTAGAAAAAAAAATAATAAATCAACAATTAATTATAGTTTGACATTCTAGTTCAATTTTATCGTTATAAATTAAAACTTTAGATACGATAGTTTTTTTATGCTAAAATCTTGGTTCCCTATCTTTCATAGATAGAAGTGGTTGCGGTGTATATTATATATATATTATATACACATAGAGTTATAAAGAGAATCTATTGTTATATTAAATTATATTTATTGACAATTTTTAGTGTTATTTTTGTTATGAATTATAGATCTATAGTTCTGGTATTTTTCATTGCATGAATTTGTCTTTCACTTCATCTTCGTTGCTGAATAGTTCAAGGATTTCTTGTTTTCCATCATCGCCAAAATATCAATGCTAATAGTCACGAGACTTACTTAAATTGAAATATAGCTAAGGATATAAGTTTTCATCCTCTGATGTCTATAGCTTTCACTTTTTTTTTGTTTTGTCTCTTGCAGAAAAAACGTACCGCTGAAGAAGGTCAATAGCAAGTATATCCTTAAGTCAACGCTGACACCGAGGCTGGCACGAAAGCAGTTTCAAAAGAACACAACCGGCATCGAGAGGTCTCGATCTTGGTCGTCCCTTGATAATGCTAACGCTAGCGAAAAGGATTATACCAGCCAAAATTACCTCACTATACATGTAAGTAGTTATACACGTCTCGCTATACCAATTTCTGCGAATCGCTCCTCATTATGCTTTCACTGATAGACGATTTGTTACTTCTGAAAGACGTTCAAAGGATAAAATGAGATTTTATATTGTAAGACCTGATTTCACATTTCTTCTTCTCTGACACGTATCTTTGTGATCACCACACTTTTATAGATTTATCGTAATCCCCGAAATATATATTACATTTCGTTGTAAACCAAGAAATATATTTTTCATTCGAATGATATCCAAATCTGAATTCTGATTCAGTCACTCAATTCAAATGAATCGAGAAACTTAATTGTAACTAAAAAATACAATTCCATATTCTTTTTTCTTATTAAATATATAGTATATAGTAACAAGTGCATAAAGTAGGCGTTTTTTACAGGTGTAGTTTATCAGAAAAATTTGATTTCTCATTAAAAAAAAGTAACGATTATTAGCAAAAATTACAAATAATGATCTTAAAATTTTATTTTAATGTTTTTAACAAAATAATTCTGAATGATTCATATTTTAAAAAATTCTTTGGTATACAAAACGAAAAATGAATTTTTTGTACCACTTTGATACTGTTGCGAATGTATATATCCGTACAAATATGCAGAATAAGAAGAGTCGAGAAGTACAATTACAATGGCGACGAATTCTATTTAAAATGAATACTGTAAATTTTCGATTTAAATTAAACTTTAAGTTATAAGTTTCATTAATCTTTTGGAATTTGTAAAATTTCAATGAAAGAAAATATAATATTTATATAATATTTTGTTTATTATCAATTTGTTCAGAGCTTTCCAAGTACGATAAACGTTCCAACAGTGAAAATAGACGACGAAAAAGATTATTCGGTTGGTAGCGTGGTAACGATCGACAGCAACCCTTCGCCGCCTCCACAGCCACCGCCTAAAACTTTTCAACGGCGATCGACTCTCGCTCAACTTAATACTTTCACAACGATGACGCCTCAAGAAATTGCCCAGTGGATAGACAAGCGCAGCCGCATTGTTTTTCCTGTCTCCTTTCTCATCTTTAACGTACTTTACTGGTCTTTCATTTGGATATGATAAATTAAATTATTCTATATTAATTTTTTGGTAACGATACGCATTTTTTATAAATACAGTATTGTGGTTGCATGTTACAAAACCTTCATAAATCCTTGCTGAGTTATCAAATTTTAAATCTTAATCAAATTCTTATTTATTATAGGCACGAGTATTGTTATTGCTACGTTCGACAAATAATTGTTATAAACGTAAAAGAGATACCAAATAATAAGTAAATTTACTTTTATATATTTAATATACAAGTACTTTCTAAGAATATTTAATAGTTAGAAACATCTCTCATTTATATTAATCAAGGAAGCGCCATAAGTCTAGATCAGAAATTTTGCACCTACAGCTTACACAATATATGTTCATATGTATAAGAACGGAGAAAATTGAAAAGAATTTTTGATTTGAAAAAAAGAAAAAACAAATATTAAACTTAGAAAAAATATACTTCTCTAACATTAACGGTACCTTCTTGAATAGGAAACTATTCTTATATAGCAGTACTTTGCTTATGAAATTACGAAAAAATTTGTATAAATAATCCCAAATATTCCTGTATAGACATTAATTTTTTACATCAAGATGGCCTAAGAAACAAATTTGGTAAAATACGAAACTATGTTAAACATATGAATAAAATGAATATATAGTGTAAGCTATTAATGTAATTATAATTAATATTGAATAGATAATTATGAATAATTTTAATTGTTTCTATAAAGTATTAGTTCCTAAGATATTTTACTTATTTGATGTATACGTATGTGAGAATTATTAATATTTTCAAATTTATACATATAAGTCTTTTTAAACGAATATTCTTTTATATTGAAATTAAAAAATAATTTATGTAATCATAATAATATATTTTAGATAAAGTATAATTACACTTAAGATTACCAAATTTTGTATTAAACATACATCAACTTTACTATACACGCTCTTAGTCTTTTTAAGTTTTTAACCAAATATCCTTTCTATAGAAATTACTAAATGATTTATGCAATTATATACTTTTTCGATAATATTTTTATATACAGTAAGACTATCACTAAACATATCTGTATTTGATCTTTTTTAAGTTTTTAATGACACTCTGTACAATAATCATAATTGTGCGTTCGCAAGCGTGCGCAAAAGTGGCCATTACCGCATGAAACATATCACAAAATAATGTTTAATATTTGTGATAAATATGATTCTCGAACTAGTATCGATTTGTACTATTATAATATATTAAATGTTTTGAATGATTAAAATATATACACCAAATCTTAGATTTTGTTTAAATTCGTATATTATTTCAATCGTTCCTTGTGTAATATGATGGGCAAGTACCTCTCAAAATCCACAGTTACAAATAACAAATTAATACATTTTTTCAAGTTGCAAAAGGGACACTGGTTTTTTTATAAATAATTTGCGTTTGAAAACAAGCAATTTAAACATTTTTTATGAAATATTTCTTAAAATATTTAAGACAACTGTGTAATACAAAATTTGTAAATTCTTTGAATAAGAAAAAACTGAAAAGATAGGTATATTACGTAATGATTTACGCGAAATTTTACGTAAGATCTTGTGTGAGATGTTTCCCAAAAGAAGTATTTAAATATGATTGTATAAAAACTGCCCTATAGTATCGGTAGTACATAATCCGATGTTGCAACGGCAGTATACTGCAGAATTGTACTTGAATTTCAATCGAAGACTTTAATCTCAAGAATAGAAATATGCGTGTATTTAACGTATATTATTTTTGAGTTATGGGAGAACTATATTTTGGTCATAAAAGTCTTGCATATGAGCCAAGAGCGATTTTTACGCTTCACGCAGCGCATATTGCATGCCTCGGCTACATTGGCTTATTTTCGAGCCTTCGAAAGTTTGCTTCAACAACTTTGAAGTGTATTGCAATAACGTATACATAGTACAAGTCTATATTTTAATATTCACCAAATTTTATATTTTTTCAGGATTTTTATTACGTGATCGCATTAATTTTTTTTATTTTAATTATTACAAGTTGATGATTAACTTTTCGTTGTGAAAAAAACTGGCATTTACACTTATTAACCATAAAGGGCATATTAATTTATTAGTAATCGACTAAATAGAAGTTGAACATACTTCGTACGAACTGTATCAGAAAAAGAAATCTTTGTATTAAAAGAATGTCATTAACTATTAACGACTCGACATTTGGATATGGACAAATGAATATTTCTTAATAGTTAAAGAAATTCATTAACAGTTAAGAAATCACTCGTTTCAGATGTTTTCTTATATTCAAGTCATGGTAACTTAACTATATTGAACATATTACATAACTATTAAGACGTATAAATTTGTCATGACAAAACGTGTTATTTCTATTAATAGCACGAGACTTAAATACTGTAAATTATTTCTTAATAATAAACAAAATTTGCATGCATCATAAAACTACTCGCACATAGTATTCAAAAGCATCATTCAGTAATTGTAACAATATTTTTTTCTTTGTGCTTATATAAAATTAATAAGAAAAACTGAAGCGTAAAAAATGAAAAAATAGAAAAAATGATTTGTTGCAGTTATTTATAATTGATTAAAATTGAATTTAAAGTAATTTTTAGGCAGAAATAATTTGATTTAAAATTTTCCATCTTTATAGATTTGAAGCGAGGAGTGGATACGACATACTTTTATTTAAACCTGATTAAATAAGTTTTTTTAAGTGATATGCAGTCCCCCTGTTACCCACTATTGCAGAAATCCACTTTTCTCTTGAAATTATCTTGAATTTTCAAACAAAAAACTCTGGCATGTTCCAAATTTAGTAAAGGACTATAACACGTATTAAAAAGATTAAAAATTTTTTCTTAAAAGTGAAAATTGAATTAAAAAAATGTGTAATGATTGATGAAGATCCGAAACTTTATTATATGCTTATTAAAATGTTTGAATATTCGTATCTCGTTAATAGTATAATATAATACCGAATATAAGTTACACGTTTATAAACAGTTCTTTATGACACACCGTGCGTAAAGTGCCATTTTTTTGCACACTTGCCAAAACGAGCGCGCTCAAAAATGGTACTTAAGGCACGAAGTGAATAATGTTCGATACTTGTAAGGAATATGATTCTGACTCGAGTGCGATTGTCACCCTCGCTTCGCTCGGGCGACAAACTCACATGGAAAAACTCGTACGGAAAAGTACTATTTTGATTTATGAATGCGATGCCGATATGCATGTATGAATGTATATGTGTATTTACAACCGCTTCCTCTTACTATTGCAGAAAAAATTCGGGTACCTAGTTGGACTCAGCCGCTTACGCTGGTGTGACCACTAATAATATTATGACTATGATCTTGTGCGATGTATAAATAAACAATTTTTATATTTTGAACTCAATTTATTCATTTGTCTACAACTTAGTCTCCGCATTAATTTCAACAATTATATTTTTTAATCTTTTAAGTATTATGAACGATTTCGGCAAAGCATATAACCGTATGAAAATAATATACGACAGAAAAGAAGTTTATCAACCGGCCCTTATCGTATATAGGGTAAGATCGTTGCGAGTTTAAATTAGATCTCATATGAAAGTTTAAAACCCTTAAATAACATACCTCCAAAAAATAATATCAAGGACAGATGGGGTCTCTCTGACCCCACTGACTTTATAAATAGCTGTCAAATTGAAAATCATCTATATTTTTTGCTAACAAAAAAAAATCATGAATGATCTGGAAGTCATACGAAATAAGAGGAAAAAACTCGCCTTACTAATGATATATAACGATTAAAAAAAAATTTTGAACAAGAGAAAAGGTCGAAAACCAGACTTATCACGAAATTGCTCCAATAGACCCCAGGTATCTTTTATAAGGGTTAATGTTTCAATAAGTTATCTGTATATATACATACATTATATCTTATTTTATGATTATTTTTATAAATTTTTTACTGATAAAAAATCACTAAAATTGAATTTTGGACTAGTATAAAATAGATTTTATTAAAAAAATAATATTTTCAACACCTTTTGCACTATATCTTTTTGTAAATATTATTTATCAATCGCTTTTCTATAAATATATTAAAGAATGGCATTGATATTTCGTAAATATTCTTGAATATTATAGAAGTTTATGTAGCCCCATATGTCATACCGTCCCACTTTTCTTTATACTCTTTCTACTCCCGGGTATGAAACTCACTATCTCAACATGATGTAGGCGACATTACTTTAATGTATTTAAACGATTTATCAGGCGTTGATTAGCAAGTTATACTTATTTGTGAAGCAACTATTGATGATTCCGGAAAATTGCAAAATTATATTTCGTATATTCACTCATAAATTTAACAATTAGTAAATGTAGCCAGGAATTGGCCATTCAGTATTTATTGCAAGAGGTATTTATTTAAGAAAAATTATTTTAAAAAGATAGTATTATGTAGTACATATTATATTGTCACTCCGTACGAAGACTAGCACATTTCGCTTTCCGCCCGCGAAGACTAGCACATTTCGCGCTTATAATTTTATAAAATTTATTAAAATCAAAGGGTATATAAGAATATTTCC
>JAWWEQ010016574.1:0-34131 GCA_035583055.1 Torymus tubicola
CTCTGTAGCGCCTCCTAGCGCTCCGAGCCTACCTTGGTGCAAGGCAAACGCACCGCTGGCGCTCCTAGCGCCAGCCCTCTGCGTTGATCCCTCGAGCCCGAGCGACACGCCTGCATCAAATTGACAAATTAAAAATATGTTGAAGTGGTGTGACTATATAAGACAATCATTTTGAGCATTTTTGCACTAATATTATTGACTCCTCCTGATTTATTTTTCAGTTTTTTAATTATTTCATGATTTCTTTCTGTAGATTTTATGGAGCTATTGTTCGGTTGCTGAATGTTTCTGCCGAAATTGACACCAACTTCGCAGTAATACTTGTTAAAATGATTAGCAATGTCTGCTTTTTGTTCTATTTTTATGTTATTTTTATATATGCATATAGTTAATTGGCTGATGATATTATTTGATTTTACATTTTGTTATTTATTTCGTAGATAGCTTTTTATTAAATTATGAGCACTTCCTCTAATTTCGTGATTGTATAGTTTCTCTAGTAATATTTTATGGTCTACCGTATAAAAAACTTTAGCAAGGTCCAAGAAAGTTATGGCGATTGGAGTGTTCTTATCTAATTTACCATATATAACGCTTGAAATTAGTGTTAGAGCAGCTTTTGTGCTCTTATTCTTCCTAAAAACCTATTGGTTTTTGGCAAGTATGTATCACTTTTTAATATATTTGAAATAAATGATATAGGTCTGTAATTAGTTGCAATATTTTTTTCTTTTGCTTTATGTGCAGGTACAACTTCCACTATTTTTAGAGCATATGGCCAAGTGGCTTTATCTATAAAACAGTTGAAAATGTGTACTAGTGGGTTTACCAGATATTCCAGGGGTCCCTAGGGGTTTCAATGTCTTGACGTTGATATTATCACATCAACCATTCTTGTTTTCCTTTTTGCGAATATTTTTAATTTCATTTAGTTGGTTGAATGAAAATACTTTTGCTGTTCATTTTAGGGAGTGTAATTTCCTCATTATTCGGAAGTCTTATTTTATCATTTAATGTTAGCCAATGATACAAAAAAAATTGTTTAAATTGTCAGCAATATTTTCAGGATCAGATATTTTCTTTTTGTTATCCATAATGTAGATAATGTTGTTGTTCCTTTTACGACTTTTTCCAATTTTTTGTGTCAATCATAATAAATGTTGTAAATTGACCAATTTCGAAACCCATCGAGTTACAAACAGTGCATACACTTGAATATAACGTATATTCTCGTGATAGTTTAGAAACAAATATCAAAATGTATCAATAGATAACTTTTAAAAATATTATTTAAAAATTTAACAAAATAACGGAATCTTAAATTCTAGATAAAAAAAAAAAAAAAAATTCCGATACCGGGAATCGAACCCGAGCCTCCTGGGTGAGAGCCAGGTATCCTAGCCACTAGACCATATCGGATGCTTGATGGAATCGGCTTTAAGGAGAAAGTAGCACTGAATACCGACATTACAGTGCTCTACACGTATGTGCTTATGCGTGTGGGAGTTTCTGAAAAGTGTGTAGTTGTATATGTAGTTCTCTACGTATACGTGTGTGTATGAAGGTGTGTGTGGAGGTGTGGGTGTGCCCGTTGCGCGTGTGTAGGGGATCTGTACGTACATATATAATACTATATTACATAATAATTATACTAAATTTTGAAAATAATAAAATTTCTGTTTACATAGAATTGCTGTATTACTTTGACTTTAACAAAAAAAAGCATCCTAAATAAAAAACATTGTTTTCCGTATATAGTGTGTCTACTCACGTTGAGGTAGGATTACGTGCTGTGCTTACGTGATAGTCCTCATTAGAATTTTAGAATCTAAATCGGACTCACAATCGTAGCACTTAATTTATTTATAGACATTACTTGGAATTAATTTATCTTCGCAAGTGTTTCTAAAAAAAGCGCACACTTTTATAAATCTGTTGAAACAATAGATTTTTAGATTATCAAATGCAAATTTCTACTTTACCAACCAATAAAGAAATAATAATAAAGGAATTGTATGAAATTTGATAGTACATTTCTGTCATTGTTTAGTTTTTTCCATATACTTTAATGTCATACCTAACACACTAGATAATTATGAAGACAAACAGGGCAGTTGATTTTTCTTGCAAAGTATATTATTGTGTTTATTGGTTATTCAAACAAAGTCTGAAATACTTGAATTAACCATGAAAAAATAGTTATAGGTAACATTTCTCAGTTTTTAAATTCACCGTGCTCAATCATTGTTACACTTATAACCATTACTTTTGGTAGTAATAACTGATTTCATTTTGCAATTCTGTAAGATTTGAAAAAATTTAACAGTTTATCAAAATACGGTGATTACTTTTTCATGAATTAGACAAATATCAGTCTTTTTTTAATTGTATACATTTATTTAAAAATCAATATTTAAAAATATTATTTATATGTTAAACAACTAATTTGTTGCTTATAAATTTATAGTTTAAAGAATAACAAAATTTCTATGCTTTATAGAAAGTTTTTAACGTATTTTTTTGTGATACCTGAAATATTGATTTTAGTAAAAAACATATCATACCCAATCAGTCCCTGAATTATTTTTTAATGAATTAGATTCCTTCTTTATTGATCTTACGGATTTTTAAGTAATTTTGTAACAATTTGTTTGCAAAAAAGACTCTTAAACTACATGTGAAGGGGAGACCAGGGCTGGTTGGCCGACTTTTTGAATTTTATTTTTTTTCCAAATAACTATGAATTCAATTGATAAAGTCAAAGTATTATATCTCAAGGTACTTCATCCGTAGAACATCCATGAATTTTTTAAAGATCAAGCGTCATCCAAAAAAATTATGGATAATTTTCTTACACGTATTTTTTTGGGCCAACCTGCCCCGCCTCAGGTCACGTTGGCCGACAATGAATTTTTATCAAATCATAAAAAATAAACCTGTTTTCATTTTTAATTTGCTTTTGACGCAAAAAATACAGTATACTGTAGAAATCTTCTGAAAAAATTATAAAAGAAAACAAATAAATTGGAAACACAAAAACGCAAAAAAGTCGGTCGCGCTAATTCAGAAGAATATACAACAGCGAAAATTATAAACAAGAGAAGAATTAAATAAGCAACATAAATAGATAAATAAATAAATATGAAAAAATAAATAATTCGTAGGCACAACAAATAAAAATGATTCATGCGCCTAATTTTTGCATCTTATATATTGTAACCATTCTTCATGAGGAGTTTCACTGTATGGTTCTTCATAAACTAGGCAGAACTATTCGTTGTTAATCAAAATTTCTTCGTTCTGTTCACATTACTGATTTTAGAGCAGTACCTCGAGAGACTATGCATAGGAATTTGAAAATCTTGTGAAGTTTGATTGATTTTCTTACGCTCGAATTTGATCAAGTAAACAGCTTGCATAGCTTCAACCTTTGATAAAGACGCTCTATTGATTTGTCTTTTGTAATTACGCCCCATTTTGATCTGTGAAAGTGATTTATTTGTCAAAACTCTAATTTTTCAATCGGCCAACTAGCCCCGGAAAAAGTTGGCCAATATGCCCCGATGGTACAAATCAATTTCTAAACTCTATTGTGACATTAGACATTGCCGAAAAACAAAACAAAACAAATCATGAAGGTGTAAAAAATCATTTCTTATAAGCCACTTTCATTTGCTATGCGAAAAAATTATTTTACAATAAGATATTACAAATTTTCTAAAATACAATATAGTTAAAAAAAAAGTCGAGAAAAATTCTAACCTATGTCTTTCCTCGATGAACTATGCGATCCGACTGAAACTCAAGACAAACATTTCTTTTGTTATTCTACGTTACTTACATGAATCACAGCACGATCTATTGTTTTACTAACGAGATATTAGCCATCGGCCAACCAACCCCGCATGCCAACTAGCCCCGGTCTCCCTTATTTCTTTGTTATTTACAAGTTATACCTGTTTACAAATTGAAAGACATTCATAGAATATTTTAAAACTTATAATATATAGAAAAGATTTGTTTAGAAAATTTGTTGAAAATTATATTTATCTATTTGATTTTGTAAAATAATTTTTACAAATCCATTTGTAATACATTGCGACTATGTATGAGATTCCATTGATAAATTAAATGAAATATCTTACGTAAGCGTTAAACTTCTTCTATGCTGCCTATATGTGAGACAGTATAATGTAGTAAGTTAAATACTGTTATAAAATAAGTAATTTTAGTAAACAGTCATTGAACTGGTAGATATTGTTATTAATAGCAAACTTGTTAACAAATTACTGAGGTCATACATGTACATTGTACTGCTAGTGGAAACATCAATAAACATGTTCGTAACGTGCTTTTAACATACTTTCATCTAATAGTGTCAGTGGCAGAACTAAGTACACGTATAATCACACATGGAGCTATTAAAGTTTTTGTGCGCTACTAACGGCATCATTACAATTTTCTAAGTAATTGTATTTTTGTCAAACGTGCCATAGCAATGCCAATGAACACGAAAATATACATTCTTACACCGTCTCCAATCCAACAGTGTATACCCCGCTGTGAATAATTGAGTCTAAAATCCACGTACACGTGAACATGTCCATCTATTCTTACACACGCCCCCGCAGAACAATAAAAAGTCCCCGAGAAGGTGAGACGTGCACGAAAAATGAAGGGACACACAATAGCCCAATAAAAGTGCAGGAGATAAGCACAAAAGATTGAAAACGTGAGGCAACTTGGAAATGCAGCGGCCGAGCGTCGAGAAAAAGAAAGAGAAGGAAGTCGGGTGGGGACACGCGCGCGACGCAAGGGGAGGGATAATTTCCGACAATGTATGGCTTCTCTCAAGCGCTTAGCGAGCGGCGAGCGAAGCACATTATATTGTACTCTTGGGCCACAGGGCATGAGTGATCAAAGCCCGCCTGCAGCTCTCCTTTTCGTATAGACGCGTGCTTGCAAAGTTTAGCGCATGTTATATCGCAAGGCTATTTCCGTACCGCTAAGAGAATATATATATATGGACGGTTTCGCGTGCGCGCCGACTCCAAAAGATCTTTCGCAAGTATATAGGTATATATACGGTGGAAAAAAGATGTAGGCGAGACGAGCAGCCGTGAAATACTTACGTAGGCAATGCCTTGCGTCAACTTGATTTGAAAGATTAAGGGAAACTTATATAGATGGAAATAAAATAATGATATAATATGTTGAATGGTTGAATATAATGCCTATATAATTATATCAAATTTATCATTATGAAGTAAATATTTTGAAAGATGTAAAGTTGCATTGCGTATTCTTGGAAGGCTAGAATAACAATCTGTAATGATAATATTCTTAAGTGTTAAAAAATTCTTATATAATATTTTTAGAATGATATATGAATAAGATTTAGAATTTTATATAATTTTAAAAAATTCTAATTGAGATCGTTTATTTACTAATGGTAATCTATAAGTAACACTTATACTAATAAAAGATTTTAATTGACAGAAAGAACAAATATTACATTAATTTAAAAAAAGTAAGTAATCACTCATTGAAATTCTAAAATTGATCTGCAGTGATTCGATTCTCGTTTTACAAGATTGATTTGATGACTTAAGACAACGTGAAATCCAATTAACGTACTAACCTAAAAAAAAGTATTGGATTATCTATTTTAATTCTCGGCAAAAAGCGTCAGTCTTCACAGTGACATAATAGCAAATATTTTTAGTATTACTATACCATCTAATAAATTTTCAACTCTGATATAATGAATTGTGAGTTAAAAAATTTAAAATTATTGTTATCCCGTAAAACTTTTTTCTTTAATCAAACTAAACTTTTTACCAGCAACACTGTATTTTACGTGTACTTCTTTTTTAAATCAAAATCCAAAAGATACACCGGAAATAACTTCGAAACTGCTACGTATAAATTACATATATAAGTCACTATAGCCTGCACGACGTCTTTTACGCCCAAGTTAAAGAAAACGTACGAGCTAAGCTCTGCCCGTGTGTGCCAATTTCCTTGAGAAATTCGCGCGAAAAGGATCATTTTATCGGATATGAGCGAGCTGTCATGGTCAGGAAGAGAGTGAGAAAGAGAGAGAGAGAGAGAGAGAGAGAGAGAAGGGAGAAGGCTCGCAAAAGAAATTCCATTATCCCAGCTGTGCGACGACGCCAAAGCACTCCAAGATCTCGCCTGCATTGCGGACATTACGTACATGATGTATATATATATATATGTGTGTGTGTGCGAATGTATATATAAACGTATGTATATACACAGACTGCAATGAATGCTGTTCCTGGACACGTTGCGCAATCGATTATTTTCGATTCAGCAAATATAATTATATTAAATGACAACTGCTCAACTTTGATGTTCAAGTATAGTATCAATATTCCGCGGTCGCTATATATTATTCAATACTTCAAGTTATGTATCTAATAATATTTATACTTACATAAAATATTTATATTTTTCTAAAATGATATACGTTTTGAAAATTCTCTTCGTTCTATTTCCATTATCCAAATAAATAATAATTTAACATTTTGAAAATAAAACATATTATTTAAGCATATAATTTGAAAGAGAAGTAGGAAATTTTTCATGTTGATCATTCATTTCTACATCATTCACCGCTCACATGGAACGCACCTATATATGACTGCAGCCAAACTACTCTCAGAGACCTACATACAGCCGCTATGAACTTTCTTCTTCACAGAGACCAAACACGTACGCATCGCGCAACTAAAATATTGACACGCGTCTTACCGCATAGGTAAGTATCCACGAACTTCAAAACCGCCAATGTGGCTGAACGGTGCAAGTTTAACGCGAGTTAGAGAATATCATTGGTCGTTTAGCTGGAATATACATGCATGAGGTTACGTGAAAGGCGCTTCTTTTTCCGTTTCATCATTTTTAGATATAAAATTCGTACTGACTGAAGATTTTCTTTATAAAAGCTTCGCTTGACTTAAATCATAATTTACACACGTCTGCCTCTTGTTGAAGCAAAAAGTTTACATTATTATTGGAACACGCATGGAAGGATATATTCCATCGATCGAAAAGCGAGTTAATTAGCTGTATATACGAGAAGAAAGAAGATTAATTGGAGTTCAAGGTCTTGCAAAATTGCTAAATTATATTTTATTATAAAACAATTTTTCAATACAAATTTTTTGAAATGAAAATTGATTATTTAAATAAAAAAATGCAACAAACAGAAAAAATATTTACAATAGAATGTAATAAAAGATTAAAGGATTAGTTTAAAAATAGTAACGGGTGTGATTTCTTCCGAAAACAGTCATTTATTTTTTTGTGTATCAAATTTAATTTACATAATTTTTAAGGCGATTTAACGGATCATTCTGGTTCTAAAACGGTACAACTTATAGCGTCCGGAAATCGAGTGCTAGTAAACTTGTTTTTCTAGCACCGCCCGAAAATACATATTATATTTAGATGATGATTTTGATGTATTCATTCTTCTTTTATAGTCTTAAAAATTTTATGATTTATGTTTATTTCCGTTTCAGTAGTTTAATCAACATTAATTCATTATTTATATTTATATATATATCTTTACACATGTATAGATGAGTAAAAATATCAATTGCTCAACACGTATACGTTTCGTCACTTACAACCAATGAAATGATCCTTCTGCTACAATCAACAAAGTATTGCAAATTAGCAGTTTTCATATTGTGAAATACTGACTGACTTGACGCAGTGGCGTGCTTTCCCTTTCTGCTAAACATAATAATACCAAATTATACCATTATTGTCTCCGCGGTTCTTCAGTTAACTTCATTAATGAAAATAGACTTTCGAAACGAAGCAAGAACCTCTAACGAAAATATACAACTGTTACTTGAATTCACAAGGGAAGCCGATCAGTAGCCTCAGTCTAAACAAAAATATACTTTCTAAAACAATCACAGTTGCACTCAGCGTTGTTCTTAAAATTATCATTTTTACGATAATTCGAACATTATTTATGCATTATTCATATTGTTTTGGCTGTCTACCAAACGCAACGAATTTTCCCATAATACGTTGTGCGTTAAAAGGTAGTAATTTTAAAATTACACTTCATTGCATTACAAATCGGAGGATTTAGCGTATTCCAAGAGAAAATTTAAGTGCATCTTGTGGGTGGGTAGTAAAATATTTTCGCATGAGCAAATAAAATTGCCCAAGAGCCAAGTGCGGAATAACCGAGGAGTAGTATATGAATTCGGGAGACATGACGGCGGCCTGCCAAGCGGAACAAGGAGGCGTAACTCCAGAGGCGCGACATTCCGTTCCGTCCCAAAAATCTCTTCAGGGTTATTTGGACATTAAAATAGCAGTACTGCTTCGCATATATAGTCTCGTAAACGGCGGCGTAAAAGTCAATGAAAACAATGTTGGGAAAATGGATTTATGCGCGTCATAAGCTCTCTCTCCATGTGTGCGCTGCTCCTTTCGAAGTTGGACTTTTCTGTGTAACGAATAAAAAATAGCCTTTCAATGAATAAATTTACCAATGTAAATGGTAAAATGATTGAATTAGGCGGTCTTTCAATCCATCGTCAAATATTGCGTATTTTACGCCAGAAATTGCTTTTTCTCTCGCGGCCTAATTAATCAAACAGAAAATAAATTTGTATTCATTATTTTACAATTTTCATCGCAACCCTCAAACACCATTGTACCGAAAAGCAAACTTCAATCAATCCCTTATAACATATTAATCGAAGATCATTATTCATGTTAATCAAAAGCCAAGCATAATACAATTGATAATTCCCAAACCGGAGAGAGAAGGATGCGCTTTTAGATTGAAAATTCAAGGCAACCCTGAAAATTTAATTTCATCTTGCCTCAATATATCTCTTCCCCCCTCCTCTCTTTCTTTCTCTCTCTCGTAGTCGATCGGAACCTAACGCGCATCTTGCACCACCATTACAACAAATCAGTCGGCACTCTGCGAGTTGTTGCTTCGCGCACATGAGCAAATTAGACGGCCGGCTCGTGGCCCGGGTGCAGCACTCGAGTGCATCATTACAGGCTGTTCGCTCGAATCTACCGTGTATTTTCGTGCATGCCCGGTGGTGCTTCACTCGTTTATTCAAAGACAAGCAATTAGGGTATATATACCAGTACGCCAAGTAACCGTAAGTTGGTACGTCAATTTTTTTTTAAATTTTTATATATTTCAAAAGTCAACGATGTAACCTGATATATTTCGATAAAATAGTGAACTTATTGGCATGAAGATTTTTACTGTATTTAGAGCCAAGTAGGGCATCTAATTATCGTTTACAGGTAAATGTAAGAAAATTAATGCTATACTATGTAAATAAATATAGATACTTGAAAAAAATATATATATATATATATTTAAAAAAATATATATTTAAATATTTGGTTGATTAACGCAAGAAAAATTAATTTTAAATGAAAAATATATCCACTTTGTAATTCACCGCACAGCCGAGCATGAAAAAGCACGTCTTCTTTTATGGTCCTTCAGAAAAACATGACTTTACTCAATTGCCCCTTTCGCAGAGAGTGGATCCTCCAATTTGAACTGGTCTGATTAGCCAAGTTTTTGCGCCTGCGCACGTGCACATTTTTCGGCGCGGCACGATGCACGTGGATATATATATGAGAGTGAGGAGTATGCCATTATATGAAATTAGTCAAGGGCAGCTGCAACAGTGCCTACCTTTCGAGATTAAGCTTATTTATACTTAAACTATATTGTTAGATTTAGTTAATTTGACTACCCTCCATACTTAGAATAAAAATACAACTATGGAAACAATGGGGACCCTCCCCGTCGTTTCCATAGTTGTATTTTTATACTGTAAGATTATTGGCAACAAATCATTTTGTCAAGGAATACGTATTACCGTAAGTTTAAATTGATTTTAATACAACTACGAAAAATGACGAATCTGATTATTCTTTCTACCTTCATTAATAATGCATTAAGCTGTAGTTTTGTATGTGCATCATTAGTTTTCTAATATATTAGTCACTGTTACTTATGATTATACAAGGGTGTGATGATTAATCGCAAAACACTCTTTTATAATGGGAAATCATTTTTTATTAATTTCAAAATACCTAACAGTTTTCTCAGTTGTTTTTTCAAATATGAAACCATAGAAAAAAAAATAATAAAAATGAAAAATACTTATGAAAGGCTTTGAAAGTTTTAATCGTTTTGTAATATAAATTTCATCACGTAAACATCACAAATCAACCTTTGAGAAATAATGAAAAAGGAATATAGTCCCATTTACCTTTATTTCTATGATAAATATGAGGTATAGGTAAAAGCCATCGACCAATTATACACACGTATATATATATATATACATCAATAGCGATTTCTTTTCCTTTTACGAGCAAATGCAAATATTGGCAGAACCGCAAAGGACGGTAGACACACGTAACTATAAGCAAAGGACTGCATCTCTATATACACACATACACATACACACTCACATATATATATGCACACCCACTGAACTCTTTGGGGGATGCACCTGCGGTTACACGTACACCTTTCTCTCTCTGTAGATTCTCCCTCTTTCTTGCTCTCTCCTCGTCGACCGCGATGCTCATTGGGAAAAAGTCGTTGGACCGGTCGCCCATGCGTATATAAAACGCCGCCGCAGAGATTCAGCTGCGCACGAAGGATGAAGGAGAGAAAAAGGGAGCACGCGTGTATATACGAGGCTCTCGACAACAAGAGCACAGTAAAGAGAGACGGAGAGAGAGAGAGAGAGTGAGAGAGATGGAAGATGTGGGCAGAGGTACCAGCGACGAAAAGAAGATCATGAGTTGTCGGAGAGAAAAAAACTATATACACATGCGAGGCATTGCGGTCTATCGATCGTTGTAAATCGAACTTCTTTTTTTGGAAATAAACTATAGCGAACAAGATGAGCTACATTTTTATATAGATACATTCAATATGTATAGCAAGACGTTGGCAAAGATAATACTGAACATCGAAAAGTGGGGGAGAGTTATTTTCAAGGCGTGAATTTTTCATATATGAATTTTCAATCATTATATTCAAATAGTAAGTACTATAGATATTCTGAGAAATTCATTTATTCTGGTATGATGATAAGTCATCATTTTTGATCGTTTGTATGCAAATGACAAGGATTAGGCATGAGTTTGAATTTCTTTGTCTTATTACATCACGGCGAAACGCTGCATTTATAACGGCAAACATTCCTAACCGTTGTCTGTTAAATAAATTTGCTTGGGAATTTATTGCTGACTTTTTTTATCCAGTAAGCATATTACAAAACTAATCTTGAAAGTGTGTATACAAATGTAAAATATTTTTTTTCATCGCATGATTGTACAATGTGTTTTGAAACGAATCTTTCATAGTTGTGACTTCAAAGAGGTACAACATATTAAAGGTATACACACTGTGAAACAAAACTAATAGTATATCTTTTAGAAAAATTGCTTTGGTAGTATTTAAAAAATTCTCTTTCAGATGCAGATAGAAATGATTTCAATGGTATGTAAATAAATACAAAACAGAACCAAAACTTTCAATCTTTTCAAAGTTTTAATTTCTCCAATTAAACGAAAGAGAGAAAGTCTTTGAATTGACACTATAGGTATATTTCCATCTCACTTTTGTCGTTCCGTCCCTTTCGCTCTCGTCAAAGTGTCAGTGTACGTCGGATGAAATAACGTTTCTTTCGGTTACAAATAACTTTTGAACAGTGCCGTTATAGTCTGACTGATCTTTTTTTAAAAATAATTTGAATAATTTCAACGATACGCTTATAATTCTTTTCTCAATCAACTAACTGCATTACTGTATTACCCAATGATATTTTTTGACAATGCCACGAAGTTGACTCTATCTTTCAATTTCATACTAATCACTAATTCACTATCTCCCTTTTACAATGGATCCCAGAAAATCTGATGGAATAGTGGTTCTAACGAGGTCTCCTTGAATACATAGTACAGCTAACTTCTCTTCTGTTCTCTATGCATATTTATATAGTTATAAAGAGACGATTTCATAACTCTATACCATTGAAATCAATGGGAGAATGTCTCGACGTTTCTGTCTGTTTAACTACCGAGATAGTCCATATTTTACAGCCAAATCAAAAGCACAAGGATAATCACAGTTAAATATACCGAAATATCCAATAATAATCAGTCAGCAAATTGAATTTGACAGTGAACAATCACTCAAGTGCCTTTGAAATTCAAGAGCTACTCAATATAGCAACGCGCATGGATGGAATTCCACGAGCGCAAAGCGCGATTCATATTGTGTACATATAGCTATTAAGCGGCGACGACGACGACTTAGCACCTCCCAGTCAAAGCCAAAAAAAATGCCGATAGAAAATTGCTCGCTCCTTCTTTCTCTCGACAGTAGCTGTCTACGCGCTTGCCATCTCTCTCTCTCTCTCTCTCTCTCTCTCTCTCTCTCTCTCTCTCTCTCTCTTTTCCTCTCGACTCGCGATGGGTGTATGTATATATATATATAATGACGAGGCGAGATCATCAGTCATGAAAACGCTCCTCCCCGCGAGCGACGTATAGAGTATGAGCCGCAAGCCCCGCGTGATAGTGTCTTGTACGCTCGCGCGGGCGGAATGTGCAGGACGGCCTCGAGCGTTCGCTTGCTGCAGAGGATGCCAGGAGTGCTGCGCGAGAAATGCGGAGACGCGCTTGTTGTCTGTGTATGTGTATACATATAAACTCTGCAGCAGCATCATTTAGCACCTAATAGCTCGAGACTGACCAGTTTAACGACGTTAATACGATAATTTGTAGACAGAAGTGCTGATCGTACTGCTTCATTAATAACAACTCGGCATTTGTTAATAATTAATCTTACACTCTCTGTATATAGTGTATAAATACTTTCTAATTATACTTTCCGACTGTATCTTTGAAAATCTCGGATATATTATAAAATTTATTCCTTGGTTGGTGATTAACATAAAGCTGATTTGTTCCGGTCGATCGATTCTTCTTATACATCGAATCGGTGATTATACCGATTTTTATCACGTTATAACCGAAGGCGAAGATAAAAAAAAGGGAGGGAATTTAAATCCCCACACTAACTCCCTTTTAAAAAGCCCGTCTGAGAATGTCCCTTTGTGGCAGTAGGTATATATAGCTCTGAAGAAACGCTTCAATCAGTTGTCTCGAGGAAAGAAGCCGACGAATAACTGTCCCATCCGTCAACTCGAGATCGACACGTGTGTATATATATATATATATACACGAGAGGAACTAGGACAGAGCACATCAGGCAGCATACATATATATATACAAGTATACCTGACGTCGCCATCGCAAATGCTGTAGCAGTAGCAGCAGCAACAACTTCTCTCGTCGTCTTCTTCCTCCTCCTCCTCCACCTCAGGACGAACCGGTTGTGTACACACGTATATAAGTAGCACGCGCAAAAGGGGGCCCCTAGGGCGAAGAGACGACGCGCGCGTGCGTGCGTACGTAAGTGTATAAAGGGGCCTGCTTGCTGCCACCGCGGGGCCTCAATGATGATTGCACGAACCGCTGCCAAATCCTCGGGCTCGCAAATGAATAAGTACAATACGAGAGAAAAAAACAGCAGAAAGAGAGATGCGCATGCCTCATTTTTATCTGCCGCGGCCGGTAATTTTTTTCTTCGAAGTTTAATTTATTTCTTTTTTTTTTAGTCTTAAAACTGAAGAGATGTAAAAAGGGATTGGATATAAGTGGCTGTGTATAGGATGCAGAGCGTTAGAAAGTCCGGGTAGAAAGATAAATCGAAATGGATATAAGGTAGCTAAATTTCGAAGCTTGAAGAAAAATATGACGCAACGAGGCGTATGTGCTTTCACGGAACGGTATCAAAACCTTATATACGTGAAGTGATTTACGAGCGGCTTTTGTTTCTGCAGCTCTCTCGGCTCTTACGCGTATAACCAGGGAATGCTATATTTGGAGAAAAATATTATATCGTCTCGATATATATATATATATATATATATATTTGTCTGTTCTATAACGGATGATGCTAACGGACACGCATATACGCGCGAACCTCTCTTTCCAGTAAAACCAGTGTATAGGCCTTTGCCTTATCCATGATGTTTATATATACGCAATGCGAAGGATGAGAAAAAATGTCTTGACCTTTTTCCCACGTGGAGTATAGTGTTGATGACACGCGCACGCCTGTATATATAATTGTATATATATTAGCTGAATGTGAAAATATAAATATATATGTATCGATCGCGATTGCGGTATCCCATTAATAGAAACTTGTCAGACTGAATTTCATTCTACATCTTCTTCTCATTTGATATATATATATATATATATATATATACACATATCCACATGAGTTTCACGATGCGGTCAATGTGATTTCTGAAGCTTGACCACAAGGGCTCTCATCGTGACTTTCGATGATCAAATTGCAAACTCTCTCGCGCAAACCTCGATGTATGAGAAAGAAAAAATAAAATGCTTATAATATAATTGTACAATTTTAAATGCAATTTCCAAAGCATATATCATGATGAAGTGAACACAGCTTCAATAGCAGAACGTATATGATAAACGCGAAATTAACGGTAAATCAATTTTGAAAATTTATCATCGAAAACCATTATTTATCGCTTTTTATAAAAAAAATTTACTACTATATAAAATAAGCGACTCATAAAAAAAACATCGACCGGCAGACACACACACAGGGCAGCACAAAGAAAGCGAACAAGAGACAAGGATAGAGAGAGAGAGGTCAGGCGTAAAAAAAGTACGCGCCGCGCGCTCGCGAAAAAATGGTTGAAAATTAACGGGACGACGCGAGCACTATATACTTGCAGTGGCGGCTGCCGTCTCGAAAATCACGACGTCGGGAGTAGCCGTGTAGCTTCCACCTGTAATTACGGAAAAGGAAAAGGACGGCGCCGTCCCTCCTTCGTCTTGCCATCTCTCTTCTCTCTTTCTTGTGCGCGCGGAGCTCTTCTTTTGCGCAGCGCGCGGCCACGACGCGACGATGAGACTTACGATATTGCAAATTTTTCAGCACGGGAATCTTAATTGTCGAACTTGCGTCGTTCTACCTTCTCGCCTCGTAAGTTACACTTGACTCGAGAAGAATTTTAACAAAGTCTCGGGCAATTTGTTTGTTAAATTGTTTTACGCTGTTTTAACGATGGTGCTCGGTTTAAGAAATGCCTCCTGTATTTATTGTTTTTGTACTTGGAGTTTGAGTTTTTGTTTTTGAGATATTTTTGGCTTTTATCTCGTGGCCTTTTTACATTCGCTGTTGCGGTAACAATGGCCAAAAACATTCTTTTGATGATAAATACAGTAACGGTAATATCGCTATAAAAAGTAAATCTGCGATGTAAGTGAGTAAGTGGATTTTTAGTTCAATAAACATTTTATATGTATATAATACACTTAATATATTATAATCTATATTGTATTCATTAAAGAATGATGCTGCTTTTTCAGACTTTCTATATATACGTAGTAAATTCTTTTGTGCGTATTTGTATTCAATAGTAAGCAAATGAAAGTCCCATTATGTTTGTATAAAACAGGCACAACGCAAGCTTGATCGTCTCCCTTGAACAGATTTTTTATCTCGCATACTAAAGCCATAATGACTGAAACCACAACTCATGAGGCTTTCCAGCAAGTTGCAAAGAAATTATCAGAACATATACTGGTGAGCCTGGTCTATAGATGCGCGATAACATGGAGCAAGTTACATTCTGCAAAGCGCATATGGTGAGCACTGCAGACATTAAAAGAATTATTGCTTATCCAAAGTAAAACTAATTTTAAAATTTATGCTGGCATCAGTCAATAAAATTATATAAATTATTGCAATATGTTAAAAAGTATACATATACATTTTATTAAAATATTAATATATTTCGTCTTCCGTATATTCTTTAGAATCCAAGGTCCGAAAATGAATCATTGAAAGGTT
Source organism: Torymus tubicola (assembly GCA_035583055.1). NCBI lineage: Eukaryota > Metazoa > Arthropoda > Insecta > Hymenoptera > Torymidae > Torymus > Torymus tubicola. Next base: position 16,031 of record JAWWEQ010016574.1, read on the forward strand.
TTGCTTGCGATATGTGTGCTTGAAAAGTTTTACTTTTAAATTCTTAACTGCAGACTGGCCCTTAAACTTTTCGTGAGCGACAAAGAACAGTAACTTGTGCTACCAATAAAGTATACAAGTTATATGCTTCGCGCGCCATTACAGCATTACAAGGGGAAGTTTAATGCTGGCAAGCACGTAAAAATATCCAAATCATTTGCTGGTAAATCTTTTGCATTGAAGGACACGCATATATACAGAGGAAACATCGTATGTATAATATATGCAGATTCAGGGACGCGCATATAAAGGGACGAGAATACATTTCATCGCCTCTGCATCTCTTTCTCTCGATGCTCATATAGCAGCCAACGCGTGCTCGGCCTGATTTATCCTGGCGAGTTGTGCGCATACGACTGCGCGGGTGGCTAAATTTAGATTTAAAAAACAAGAAAAATATTTGCACCGAAGGGATTTTAAAAACTGGACACGCGTTCTTGCCTTCTTTTCTTCACCCAATGCCACGCGTGCACCGCGCACGAGAGATGTGTTTCCTTTTTTATCTTTCTCTCCTTCTTCTTTCTCGCCTGGTTCTTAACTGAACGAGCGAAATCCTTAATGATTTACGATTTAGGGCCTCGTTTGGGGGCCGTACTCGAGACGAAACCAGTTTTACCAGACCGCGCAGAGAAATGGTACTCGCCATCGCGGAGGTGGAGGAAGAGGCGACCAAACATCTCTTCGCACGTCATATATGACCCTACATCGGATACTTCTTTTATCAGCTTCGTATGGAAATACGAAGAAGCGATTCGTGCTTTGTAAGGATTTTTGCATGGTAAGGCTTTTATTTCTTTTGCTTTTAAGGTCAGTGACTGCTTACCATATCTTTAGCACTCAGTGTTACTTAATCGAGCATACAAGGAAACCACGTTTCTTCCGAAATTTTAATGTACATTTTAAGGAAAAAAACGAAGTGCTGTCAATGCTATATCTGATAAATCACAAATATATAGCCAAAATAAAGATTTAATGAATTAGCATCTAATAGGATTACGACGTATTATTTCTGGAAGACCATAAATATTCGATACTACGAGATAATATGCGTATGTACAAATGTTTTAAAAAGAATAAGTTACAAAGATGTTAGTTTAAAAATGTAATATTTGCTAACTTTAAAAACCTTGTGATTGCAACGCTCCAACGATAACATAACTGTATACACAGTGAGTTCAATGTTATTAACGCAGGAGTAGGCAAAGTCGCCTTGACAGGAGTCGTTGTCCTTTCTACAAGAGCGGACACTCGCGTTAATGTTGCAACTTTAAAACTTTTATGGAATTTATGTTTAAATATTATGTAACAAAATTCTGATTATTATATTATTTAATATTTTATTGGAATATCACAAAATTAAACAAAAAAATGTTACTCACTAAACAAAACTTGAAGGATTATAGATCTTTTCAGAAATTTGTATAATGATTGAATATTATTAATATGTTTATTATTACAAAGAAATTTTAATGAAACATCTGCTATTCTTAAAAACACAATTTTCCGGTCTAGGTAAAATGAATCATATCATTAAAAAAATATTTTATACGTAAACCATTTATAAAGACGTTTTATTTTGTTTTAAACTTTTAATGATTCACACTTGACAGAAAATATTATTCCTCTTTTCTTAATCAAATCATACTAGCCATTTATGACTTAAATAGCAGTGACACATTAAACTTATTGAATTTGAAATGATCTTGCACTAACTTTCAGTCATAATATCTATAAAACTGCAGAACTTATTTTAGCTAAGTAAAAAAATGTATTCTTTCACAATAATTATCATGCGAAATCCTCTTGAAACCGAACGCAAAAATTATACTCCTATAAGGATACATCAACTTCAGCACAAGATTAGAGGCTCGACCTAAACGAAAATCATTACTCGCACGCAGTGCAAGTGGAATTGTCGGAAAAAATCGTCTGATCCTTCGTCTTCCGCTTGGCTCACCACTGCATCAGAGCGTCTTTCCCCCAAAAGGATTTTTTCAAGCGTCAACGAGAGTACGCGCACGATGCTCTGTACCTTTACTCACTGCAACTCACTCTTTGCAAGTTTGCGCGCTAAGCCGAACGCGATTACCACCAATGCTTGGGAGAAGAGTTCCATACGCTATATACCGATGACGAAGGGATGCTGGTGGAGCGTATACAGTAGGAAGAAGAGCGCGGCAACCGGAAAAGCAACCGCGAAACAGGAATTCAGTGGTCTGGAAACAGACGGGATTTCCGCGCGTGCTCTACGAGTTTTGTATATACATGTATATATTACGCGCGCGAGTGCAGACTCCGCGGTTTGTATCTGTCTGACGCTGATTGCTCGTCAAGTAGTAAAGTATTCAGAGCCGTCTTACCTTCGCAAGAAGAAGTTGCTCGCTCATTTACATTGCGGGTACGACGCTATACAATGCGCTATCATGCAAATTGAGCAAACATTTTTTTTTAGACCTCTGTAGTCTAGGAAGGAGGTTGAGTAAGCATGGGGCGCACCCTTGGATGTAAAAGTGTCATCGTCGTGTAAAGGATGATTCGGGAATTTGTCGTCGCATTTGAATTGCGAGCGCGAACTTGAACGAAATTCAATTTACTCGAGAGTATGTACGAACTTTCAAGTGCTAATATATGTTCTTAAACGAACTCTAACAAGTAGATCAATATTGTAACGATGACTATACTTGCAAGATAGAAACAGCTAATTAAAAAAGTACTGACGAATGCAGACGTTGGTATATTTGAGTTGTCGAGAAACAACAGCTAAAATCTCAAGTACGTTTAGATTTTATATATCTAAAATATTATAACAAGACTACTGATGACTCAAAGAATCAATAACATTTGATTTTATAAGATTTTGAAAAAATCTTACGGAAGTCGATTAATAAAATTATAAAATTATTATTTACGTAGATATAACAAAAAAAACAAAATATTCATTAATTGTTTCTTACTTTATTCGCAATGTAATGACGTGGAGACGTCTTCGTGCAAATCGTTGCATGAAAATTTGCCATTTGAAAAAAGTAAACAGTGGACACGCGAACGAAACGAGCGTTATTTGATATGAATACGAATAGTCGTCAAGTCAACGAAATTTTCGTTGAATCGATAAAACCAATTTTGTATTCTCGCTAGTACAGAGAACTTTATGTATATACTTTACAGGTTATTGGTTTGACGATGTTCAACTAAAACAACATCAGTTTAAATTCTAAGTGAAATGGCTTATCAATACGACAAAAGTGTATCTGAAAAAAAATAATTCGATGCATTTGTAAAAAAATAATAAAGTTATAAAAAATGAGTTCTCTACTTTATATTCATTATTTAAAAACGAAAATAAGTCAGTTATATGCTCCATTTTTTCAACAGTACTTTCACTTCGAAGTTAGTAGAGCACTTTTTTTGCAAAGTCATGTTTGACTATTACCTTACGAACGCTTAAAGGAATGTCACGATTTCGCTGAGAAAGTTTGAAATTTCGACTACTCGTTTGTGCAGGGTACAATCACAAAATTTGCCGGTAAAAATGTAAAACAAGAGGAAACAATATGTGCGTAAAGGATTTACACGCTTATTCTTATGCCATTTTATTAATAAAAATATATAATTCATTATACCTTAATAACAGTAAAAACGTGTGTCAATTGATATGAAAACGAAACGAAAATATTTCCGAAAATATATTACAAGAAATATTTATAACTATTTATATCAATAATAAATCTTTTGGTTAGTTATTTTTAATTACGGAGAAAAGAATTATCTAGGTCAACCACCGTTTGCTGTCAATTTTCTATAATTTCACATACATATATAGAGAACCCATTGCATAACGCACGGTTAATACAAAAGCAAACCACGTTCGCAATTGTCAATAACATTACAAGTTAATAGCTGCACTGCGGCGGATAAAGACACTAATTGAAAAGTTGAAGTTCAATCGCTTTCAAAATCCATCTTTCTCTTTCTCTCATTCTTGTCGCACAGCGGTCGCCTTACGAAAAAGCAATCGACTAGTATAAATATTGTTTTTGGTCAGGTCGGGAAGAAATTTTCATGTATACGTATGGTAATTGGGCACTTTGGGAAGCCCATGGCAGTTTGGGAAGGCGACCGTGTATAGTAATTGGGCACTTCGGGAATCAGCTAGAGTTTCTGCTATACAGAGAGGGGTTTATTTCTTTAGTCAAGGATTTAACTCTGAGACGCAGAAACCCTAGTTTCCCAAACTGACACTTTATACAAAACATATATATATACATACAGCGGTACCGCCTTAGAGTCCCGCGAAAAGAAGGCGCGCTAAGAGCACACGCGCACTTTCGATTATACCTATATAGGTATACACCACAAGAGCATAGGAGCGAGCGAACATTTGAACCATTGTCGAATATTCGAAAGGGGCGTTTCTCTCATGCTTTGTGGCTACCCTACGGATATATAATGGCCGCGCGTGTAACACCGCGGAAAAGTACTTCAACATTTTTCGATTTCGAATGGAAACCTTTATTTGCCGAATTGGCAAGTTCAATAGGAGTAAATAATAGATGAACTACAGCGCTTTCCTATGCGGCAACGCGAAGTCTATTTTGCGAACTTCTTTGCTTTTCAACATTCGTCCTTCGCATATACTAGAGTTTCTGATATTTCTTATATATACGAAGCAGTTACTATACGAATACATTTATTTAGATAATTTTAATGAATATTGTTAAATATATAAATTAATTTACCCGTCGAAAGTTTTTATTAAAACTACGAAACAAATATACGACTCTGGATAAAAGTAGATTTTTATGTAGAAAACTTTAGCACGCAAATACAAAGTTGAATGCCAACAGTATATATAAGAACTTTTTACAACTCTTGAAATATATAACACGCGTGCAGTATTAAGTTCCGTCATAAATACCGTAAACGCTGTTAATTTTCCAACTATTGCGCATCTATACGCAGTAAGATGAGAGTGAAACGGCGCTCAAAAGCGTGGGCCATCGTCCAACTCGGCAAATTCGTCTCTATATACTATACGCGACTTAATCGAGTCCATATATATATCTACATTCCTTGCAAAACTTGACGTGTACTGCAGAGGCCGTCATCGCTTTCAAGGCTCGCTGTTCCAGTGGGATCAGCGAACCCTCGACTTAACCGAGGCTATATAAGTCGTTATATATGCGATGCATCAAAGTTGTGCGCGCGCGGCGCGTATCTTATAATACCGCGCAAGCGAGCGAGTGAGAGAGATCCCCAGAACTTTATCAATGATCCATTGCGCGAGAGCTCACTTTGCCTAATCTATTTTGAAACGCCCCATACGCGCGCGTGTGTGTGTGTATATACGTATAGGATATATACTGCGAATATTGCTGCTGCAACAGACACATGACTGGGTATATGTAAACACATGCACACGACGTGCGTGGGTGGCCAGTCAAAGCGACGTAACCCAAAGGCCAAAGGGAGTAAGAGAGAGAGAGAGAGAGAGACAGTTTGCAAATATTCCTCTGCGCGGGCATTTCCTGCAGGCTGCAGCAGCAGTCGTTTAACGTATAATATGCCGCGGTATACCGCTGTGCAGTTTAAAGCTATATAGCTCGGTATATTGGTATGTGTGTATGACGAATGAACTGAAGTTCCTATGCTGGCTTTGAAGTTAATTTCTTTCTAGCGCACATTGAGAAAAATGGAGTGTGTATACGGCATCGTCTGGAGTTTACGTGTTTGCATATATACACTCACACACACACACACACTTTGGTAGACATATGCGGATGAAGGGATAAATTGAACTCGACGCGCAGTGTTGGATGTCGGAGATAAATGAAAATATGATCTTTGAAATTATGCGGTGTCTTTGAATTTTGTTTTCCATTCATATATTCAATGAAGATAACTTTTTAGTTTGAACACGTTGTAGAAGTTATTTGCTCTTATAGATTTTTAGATGGACTTTTATTAATATAATATATAATTACAATTGATTGCCATTTAAAGAAAAACTGTAAATCTATAAAAATATACAGTTATGAGAAGATTAAAAAGAAAAAACGATTTTTGCCTTTGTTCAGTAAGGTTCTGACAGCGCAAGACGGCGTCGGTTAAAGGCGCGATAAAATGCTTGGACTAAATTTAGCCACGTTCGGCTCTCATTTTCCCTCTTGTGCTATATACGCGAAGGAGGCGTCGCCTTATCGCCTGCTTCAAGTAAACGCCGAACGTTAAATTACATTCGGCTCTGGCTGTCATTCGAGCCGCAGAACAGTGAATGCAGTCATCGGCTTTCGAAAAAAAAGATTGAAAAAAAAGCCATAAATGTAAATAAGATGGTAAATTCTTTAAAGCTTACGTAGGAGCACATACTTGAATTCATTATAGAATTTCTTTATAGAAAAGAAAGTATTATCAATATTATGATTTGCTGATAGTTTTTCCGGTACGGAAAATATACGAAACTGATAATGAAATAGGTCACTGCTTAAACCAATGATTTAAAACAATAGTCAGAAAAAAAACAAAGAATTAAAGAGTGTGATGAAAGCTCCTGCAGTTAACATACAATTTCCTAAATAACACTAGAGATATAACAGACGCATGTATATCATTGTATGAGTACAGTTAAAATACGTTTAACTCGGATCCTTCATATAAGAAAAAGCGAATAAATCAGCGCATACCTCAAATACAAAACCATCGTTCTTGTGCCCGATAAAAATTTCCCATAGACGACCAACATTCATATAACATATACACATCGAAGGAGAAAAGTCACATAAGAAGCACGCCATACGCTCAGTCAAGAATGCTCACGAGAGAGAGAGAGAGAGAGAAAACGAAAGTCAGAATTTTTTCCATCCGCACAAGCGAAACCCAATTGTCGCGTTCCGGATAAAGAGTACATACACACATACACACTCGTTTCGCTTGCGCACCGAAAGGGGAATGCACGAAGCGCGCGACTTTTGTTCTTTGCGCGTTCGCATTTTTTTGCCCGCGTGTATACGCTCACCCACGTACAAAGAGGAAAGAAAATGAAATTTTGCACTAGGCGCATGACAGTCGTATATACGCGCGCGCGCGCGCGACCAGCCGTGAGACTCTCTCACGTGTCACTGTAATTTAGAGCGAGAGCTGCCAGCGCGCTATATACACTTGGCGCGAGTATAAGCGAGCGAGCGCCACGAAATGAATTAGAACGTATGAAACCCTCTTTTATTCCCTTTCTTGCTATATACTCTCTAACTTCTTATACTCTGCTGCTGCCTTCTTCGTATTTTCATTCTCTTGCTTCTTCTTCTTCTTTATATCTTCCCTTATAGAGTTCTTATATGCGGTGTGAGTAGAAAATATGTATGCTGGTGGTCGCGCAACTCGGTGTAACGGCAATGGAATTCATTACTCGTCTGTGCGGGGTTGCATGAATTTCGATAATGCCTGCCAGTGTTGATTTATCGCAAAACTTCGCTCTCTTTAAATTAGAATAATTCGAATCAAATAGTTGGATTAATTATATATAAATTTAATTTCCAGTAATGAATTTCTATACAGTATACAAGTATTGAACTATAGTTGAATTCTGTGATAAATTATGTTTTAATGATATTTTTTCTAAAATTATCAATTATAAACTAATTTATTTTGAAAGTATTCAATTTTCAAGAATGATCTTATAAGGATAATTTATTTTAAATTTACATAACGTATAATAGTACAATTATTAAATTATTTTACGTGAAATTTTAAAAATCCCAAGATGTGTATTAATCTAAAATTAGCTACATATATAAAGTTAATGTACAATTCAAATTTTAAAATAATCTCATTGAAATTCAATGAATCCAATTCAAGATCTATATTGGTAGTACCGTTTGTTATTTCCAATAAGTCACGGCTCTCCACACAGTAATCAAATTATCATATAAGGATAAAAATATTGAATAAAGTATAGTATTTGATATATGCAATATGCATACATAATCAAATCCTTATTAATAGAAAATGCATTTCTTTAGCCCTAAAAGTAAAATTATGGTAGTTTATTTGTCAAAATTGAACGCATGTACACAACAAGAGAAAAATCAGTTTGCACATATTACGCGTGGAACTCGTAAAACTTCCGTACACGTTAGTGTATAATCTGAACCGAGATAAACCTTTTGTTTCTCGCGAGTATAGCTATTGACGATTAACCAATCGCTGCGCACGTACTATAAAGTTCGTTACGTTTAATTTACGTCAAATCGAATGCGATTAATTCAATTATCGATAAAGTAATTTTAATAAATAATCTTTAATAAATAATAATATTTCTTATACATAATCAAACAGACAAATTACTATATTTTAAAAATCATAACGTACGCAACGAAAAAATAAATTAATTCCCTATACCTGTTATTTCACTCAATAATCACAATTGCAATCGCCATTAAAAACTGAACCGATTTCTTTAACCGCGAACCTAAGAAACCATGTGAATTGTCAAAAGCATAAAAAAAAGCATTTTATGCAGATAGGTCAGTGAATCCAGTACTATGCACCTCTGTACCCTATCACACGACGGTGGACGATTGCATCGGAGAGAAAGTGTCGCGCGCGGTTATTATAATACATCGCGTGTACAATAGCACGAAGAGAATAGCCGCACGACAGAAACAATGAGACGTGTGGGTTGTGCTCGCGGTGCTGCGACGAGCACGAACCGGACCACAGAGGGGGGACGGAAATTGGAAAAGCAGCACAACCTCGGCGTCGTCGTCGTCGTCGTTGTCGACAACGTAACGACCGTTCGACACGGACGATCGCACCCGCGCGTGTGGCAGTGTATAACAATTCGCAACGACGAGCTTTGCTTTGCTACTGATCCTCGAACGGAGTACCATGATTCTTTTTGCGCTATAGTACACATTTAATAGATCACGGTCCCTTTGTCTTTTCGCCCATCCCCAGTATATATACATGCGTGGAATGTCTTGTTTCGTGCTATGTATACATACACTGGCGCGAGGAATTTAATTATCCAACAAATTCATTAAAGCCGATAATTTTCTACGAGCTCTCTTCTAATTTCTCGACGCGCGTGCGCGCGGGCACGAGCTTTGTGTCGTATATACCTATGCGTTTGAACAATCGCTGTATATAGCTTTGGTCATTGTTTTACTATTAACGTGCACGAGATCCGGCTAGACAAGGGAAGGGAGGACAACAGAATTACGTAACCCTTGATTGCGCTTTTCGTTGGAAGAATTGTTTTTTTAGAAGCTAAAACATTATATAAATGCATATATAGCTTAAATGATGTATTTTATTTTATGAGAATATTAAAGCAATTTAAACGCTGGGTTAACATAAGAGAGTCGTTAAATTACAAATTTGTATTTTTATATATATAAAGAGAACATATTTAAGGTTTAAAGTAAATTAACAGGATAAAATTTTGCTATAGGATTATTTACTGAAGCCTGCAGTCACGGATGTCCTGTTTTACTCAAATTGTATGTACACACCCTCGAAGTCACACCTACATTCCACACCTTATAATACATACTTATTATACCTATTCACTAATAGAATAAGAAGAATTTGTCACCCCGCATGCAAATATTAAATTATAACATCCTTTGTTTTGAAAAGTAATTGCTTTTCCATTAATCTTTTAGCATTTTTACATATCACGCTGTTGTAATTTGTTCTGTGATTCATTACCTAAAATATTTCTTTTATCAAATATATTTACAGAATCCATGAAACCTTTGTAAACAAGGAAAAATTATATGTTTGCTTTATTTATTATTAAAATATTATTAAATGGTAATAAAATAAATATCAATTATTAATCGCGGTATTATTGTACGTGTTTATTCACACGCGTATAAAAGTTATATGATTTTTCTGATCACTTATACTGATTTTATGGTACACCTAAATTAAATGGCATACTATTTACTTTTTGTTAAATTTCAAATAAAATATTGAAATAGATACATGATTGACGTAATACAAACCTTACTGAATTGACGTGAAGTACGTGGTTCCACAACACACAGAGACTTGTACACGTATATAGCTTGACAGTTTACGAAATCGACTTTGCGATTTACGCCATGGCGCGACATATACGAGTACGCGTCTCTACTTACTAGGTAGCCATCGCCCACTGATTTATGGTCGTCACTTCCGGGTGCATAAGCAAGAAATACCGATTATACTCTCGTGCGCATAACACGAAGAGGCATTTGGGAATGATAATAAATCTATTTAGGACCTGCGATGCCGCAGAAATTGCAGTAGGGAGCAGACAGATATCCAGCGTAAAGACGACGACTGCGTGTAAGTTCTCGCGCGTGGGCTGTTGCTACCGCGCACTGATTTACCAGCATGCAGCGCATGTATACTCGGAGTGATGTCACACTCGTCCCTTTAAATTACGAGACCGCTGGGCCGTCATCGTTCATGGCAAGTCCTATTTATCCCCTCGGCACTCTAATTAGATTTTATTGGGCTCAATCATCGCTTTTGACTTCTCTCCTCCTTTTCCATGTTTGGCTGTAAATTATTGTCAAAGTAGAAATGACATTTCGTCTGTCACAACACTTGTAGGAATTAAATTAAGTGACGATTACTTTTTTTTGTAGATCAACAAGAGATTAATTGTATGTCGAAAGCAGACCGTACAATCATTTATTTAATTTTATTAACGTATAAATTCATTTATGAAAATTTACATTTATTTTAAGGTATTTTTTCCTATAGAAATTAAATAACATCAAATTTTACTTGTTTTAATAATGAAACCTTGTTTTGATAGTAAACAATCTCATTTAATTACCAAATTAAATGAGGAATAACAAATTTTAGTTCGCTATCATCATAATGGAATTGGAACATTTTCATTTTGAATTCTGAGAAATCAAATTCATATTAACGCGCGAAAAAATGTACTGATGACAAGAAGCATAAATATTTTTGAATTTCGTTTGAATTACCAGAATTTATATAAACAACGGTTCGTTTGTTTTAGTAAAAAATAAATATGGAAATTCATTTTATCTCGTTTGTTATAAGTACTTATTATTCCATGATTATTTTTCATATAATCCAATTTCAACTTAAATCTTTAAAATGAAGAATTAAATGTAAATCAAGAAAAAAATAAAGAACACTGAACGTCAAAACAGAGTAAACACAGAATGATAAAACATTTATGGATTTTTTTACGCACATACAACGTTACACTCTATAATAAGTATTTTTGAGAGCACGGAGATTTTAATTATTTAATGTAACCTCCGAGAACTCGTATATCTTATTTTACGTTCTGAATTAATCAACAATACTTTCTGATAAAAATAGTCAGCAGTAAATTCAAATTAAAGCATGGCCTCAAGAGAAGAGTATAACTTCTATTATGAATTCTATGTATACTCAAACTCAAGTGTATTTCACCACCAATGTTAGATAAATCACAAAAAGTGAAACATGAGTGTATATATATACGAAAGTTGCACGATTAAATAATGTACGCCTTTTCGAACAATGGTTTAATGATGATAAGTACAAAGGGAAATTTTCACACGCACTAACTAACGAATCATCTGACATTAATACGCACTTCCACCGACCGTACGAATGAAAAGGAAATGAGAATGAAAAAATCTAAGATTAGTATAGTATGTACTTTTATTCATTAACTCCATCAAAGTGCTGACAAATTAGACTATAAAGAAGAGCGATAACGGATTCATGATATTTTAACATTAAAGAATAATAATCGAAGCCAATGTTATTGTTTAAAATTTGAATTATAGTTTCCAGGGATTTCAATTTAGAGTTCAATGCAATTAGTATTGCGGTACCAAAAGATTCAAGAATCTTACCGCATTTTTTTTTATTAATTTTATAAACGGTTTATCAATATCTTCCAATATATTTTTTTATTATGACAGAGAGTAGTTTATATCTTCATTGTATTAAAAGTTGTATATCTCTAATTTAATAAAATCATTTACTTTTGAAAAATATTGCAGCCCTACAACTTATACTTTATTGGATTCGAATTTTTATCTTATAAACTCTTTAATCCAATAATTGCACATATCAAAACAAAATCATTTTCAATTTATATAAATATATAAATTTCATGCAACTACATCAACAAAAAAATAAAAGTGTATTGATTTTTGTAAAAAAAACTTTTTTTAACCGCTGATAATTATAAATATTTCAAACGTTTGTAAACTTACTAATTCAATGAATTAAAACAAAAACATTGATAACAAGCGCAGAAACATCACTTAAAACCTAACCATTTCTAGTACAAAAAAGACCCGAGTCACGTAAGAAATGTCATCGCGCAAAAAAATGTCAAGACAAAAGTCGTCAAATATACTCTCCATTGGATCCCTAAAATCCATACCGCGAGTATATATATATATAGATATACAAATGTTCATTGCGCGCATGATAAAAACCTGAGGCGTAAAAAACGGCCACTCTTATGTTTACCTCCGGCTCGCGCGGCGCTGGCGCGCGACGATGGTGTCCGGTGTGAAAGACGAGGCCGCTGGCTATATAGTACGCTGTATATATATATATACATACATACTCCTTTCCCCGCGTGCCACCTCCACACACCTCTCTTATACTTACCTCCTTCGAGCGGAAGTTCACTCGGACTGCTCGTTCTCCGGCCGCCGAAAAAGTAACAGTGCGCGCCGCTCGTACTTCTATATACTATTGGGTCCGACCTCGTCGACGACGACGACACCGGATATCCTCGAGGTATGCTCTTCTATATAGACGGAAAGAGCTGAAACTCGACTGATCCTCGATTTAAAACGCCAAGGGACGAAGCGAATAAATAAACACGCGAAGGTTTTTAAATAGCCGCCCGCGGTGAATTTTCGCGTGCGCGACGACGTCGTATATATACGTGCGGCTGTGTATATAATATACAAGTGCGAACGCAACAAGCCGGAATTCCCCTCAAGTCGCACGCGCGCTTACACCAAGTTTTTATAATAAAAATGAAAATGAGAAAATTCCAACAACTGTACCTTTGCCAGCTTGTATATCTTTGCTTCTTCTTCTTCGGCAAACGCACGTTTCTTCCTCGTTCCTTTCTCTTGCACTGGTGCGGCTTTGTTTAAACTTTAGCGACACCACCTGACTCTCTGTTTACACACATTGCACGTATACGACGACACACACTGCGACAGAACGCATCCTACTATATATATACATATACACGCACTGTCCTACATCAGAGCACTTATATATGGTAGTATTATATACGATGTAAGTTACACACTAGTCGGGGAATAATTATCAGTTATACGTTTATATTCTCTTGTTGGAAAAGAAAAAAACAACTTTAAAACCGGCGCTCGTTTAACGGAGCGACGAGCGGCCGGAACACAAGTTATACGCGGCTCGAACGTCTCGAGCGGTACTGTGCGGGCATAGCGATGCACGCGCGAGAGAGACCGAGAGTCGCAGCGGCGGCGGTGGCAGCGCCACGCGACTTGCTGTGCGCATATATAGGTATATATAGAGTGAGTAAGAGAGTAAGAGCGCGAGAGCGCGGGAGAGAGACGGATGATATGGTTATATATATATATACGCGCGCGGAGAATGGGTATACCATGAGCGTCTGCTTATATACCTGCTCTAAGGGGCTTTACCAGTCGGTAGGACTTTTCTATATTCACTGTACCAAGTGCATCAATTACTTTTTATTTTAATATATAAAGGTGTGATGGTATTGGAGTTTGGTTGGAAACTTTGGGTTTCGGTAATGTGTGCGTATATTATACAAATAGTATTAATTATTTGGTAACGCATTGTGTTATAATAATAACACAAATAGGAACATATAGGAAAGCGATTATTTGACTAAATATTGTTAAGTATTAGAATACTGACCTATGAAAATATTTGAAATTTATGTAACGAATGATATTATGTATGAGGTTCGTATACATTACTCAGAGATTTAATGGAATATCCATGAAATATTTGCATGGTTTCTTCTGTTATAAAACATTGTCAAAAAATATTTACAGCCTATAAAATTTTCAAGTTTTTCCGATACTCGTCAGCTTATATTACGTTTTAGCAATCTGTTTTTTCTGCTGGACCCGCTCATAATGCGGGTCATCACTCCGCTTTATTAATAGTAAAAATGAAATATTTTTCTCAACCGTATATACAAGTTATCGGTTAAAAATATTTCTAATAAATAAGGTTCTAATAATATTTTTAATAACACAGTGAATTTACATTATACTGATCTATTAACTTTAGAAATTGTTAGCACTTTTCCACAATGAAAAAGAATCCAGAGAGAGAAAACTGTGTCGTGCTCTTCCACATTATATCAACTTTGTAATTCTGCTTAAATATTCGTAACTGTGCCAAACTCTGACTGAGTTATATGTATAGTGGAACATTTTAGCGTAGTTTAAAACAGTTTGATGCAAGTAATTATGGTTTTTTTTTTACTTAGTTCGATACAGGCACGTTAAGATTCAACATATACATAAACATGACTACATTATATCAGCCAGGTATAATTTGGTACATTACGTTTCATTTTCAAGATACAAAAAGGTATTCCACAATAATACAACTATATTATTTTTTTATTCAAAGTCTGAACGTATTAGTATTGTTATAATCACTTTCGTATTTGAAGAGACTAAAGCTAACAGCAGGCAACTGAGGCAAACTGACCTAATTGCCCTAATTATGAATACTCAAACACAATGTGGTACATACTTCGCCGAACTTTTAAATAATTTCACAGACAAAAATAATTACTACTAAAGTTTTTATACTTGATATTTGACGAATATAATTTTTTTATAATATCGCGAGTATAAAATCAATAACTTATCCGAAGTATAGAATAGACTTATATAATTTTCTGACAAGATGAATTAAAATAATAAAATATAGCTTTTCCCAGAAAAATTAGTAAATGGTTTTATAATAATGTTACATTTATAATCATTAAAGTATTTTAAATTTATTTGATAATACATTTTACCTATAGTTATGTAAATTATAGAAAATAAACAGTGAAAAGTGTAATAATTTATAAAATATCTTAACCACTTACAGTTAACAATAATTGGTCATCTACTTACTACAGATATTAATGCAACTAATTAAAAATTAATAAATTGTAAAAAATTTTATTGTTTTTAATTCAATTTTATTTTCTTAGATTTCATTTTTCTGTTTAAGTTTATCTATCAAAACATTAGCAAATCAAAAACTCATTGTTATAGATAACACAATTTTGGGGTTTTTAAGATTTATTTAGACAATACTATATATATTACAAATATATTTAATTTTAAATAAAGATCTTAAGCATGAGTGTCTTTGGGAGTGTTCCATAGTCTATATACGTATGCTAACCACGCGTGTACACTTTAGCCTATAACTAAACGACTAACCTTCGGCCGTTGGGACACTCCTCATGAGACATCGTTTTTGTGATTACCCATATATTCGAAACAGGCACCCACTTTTTTTAAAAGATCAAACTGATATATACGATTGAAAATCATGTGTTCTGTGTAGCTCAACAAATGATTACACAAATCGTGCGTAGAATTAAAACACAAAATGTGTCTTGTAAATCCATTTATTTTATGTGAATATACTATACACAAATATTGTATACTATGACCCTATACTAAATCTTAACGACATAAAAAATTGCATTATTAATTTCTTTTTTTTGACACAAAACTGGACACTATCCGTCTAAAAATTGAAATATCTTTAAAAGTCATAAAATTATTTTAAGAATATTTTGTATTTCGAATAATTTTTATTTCATTCCATCTTAAATAACATTGTTTTATTATGATGATAAATGATTTTTCAATGGTGAATAATTATTTTTTAAAAATAATATTTTAGGATTGTCCTAATCATTTCCACTTGTTTACAAGAGGATTAATTGATAGTCGATTTTTTTATTTATTTCTTTATGAAGTTAATTACATTTTTCAGGTATCCCAGTATTTGTTTCTAATCAAATTAATTACACAATGAACCATATATAGTCAAAACACTTTTTTTATATCTATAAGACTTCGTGTAAAATCAACATGATTTCTAGAGCGATTTCAATTATTTTTTTCTTTTTAATATATTATATTATGATGTTCCTATAATAGTTTTCGTTTAAACATACTTGTACAAAAACATATAAAACACAATTCCAGCTTAAGGTGATCCAAATACCTCTAAAAACGTTATTTTATTTCAATTTAAGCATAAGGTAATAAAAAGTATTGCGTAATTTAAAACAGTTCAGAAACACATCAAGATTCTCAATAAACATATCTTCAAAAATGGATGCATGCCACTCACTGTATGAGATGTCGATGAACGATTAGTATGTCGAGTAAACATGTAATTATCATAAAGATCTTCATCTTCTTAAACCGTTTAGAATACAACATCTATTAAAAAGAAAAAAAAACTCAGTATAAGCAAAGCAATATAACATATTACATTTCAAAATCCAGACAATAATTATTATTTCTTATCAGTAAAAATATTTTCGATTACCAACTAATTCATAGATAATTATGTCTCAGATTTTGAATTCCTATTTCAATTTTACCATACAAAAGCTTCTTCACTTCCTTGTGTAATTTTAGCTGGAATTTAGCTGTGTTTGCAATTATAGATAGCGATATTGTACATATAATTTCGTCACATATCTGATTTAGAATAAACTTTAATTTTCTGCTAACAGCATCTATAAGACTATAAAACTACGACGTTTTACTGAATCATAGCTCCTTTGAACTGATACTTGCATATACTTAACACGAATAAAAAAAACCTTTTAAACAAAAGAAAAATAAAACATTTGACACCACTAGCAATTGAAATAGTTAAATAAAAATAGATAGTCAGAGTAAAGTTGAAATCGAACGAGTCAGGAGATACGAAGGGGAAGATAAGCATCTCGAATAAGATGAGCGCGCGAATGTGTAATCGAGTTTGTCGCCACCGCCGCTCGTCCGGATGTAGAAGGAAAACGGCCGAGAGTTAGATTCGCGCGTGCTTGCTGCAGTAGATATAGCTATACGTATAGACATTTTCAACTTGTCTGTCTTTCCTGTACTTGCCATTAGTTGACTCGGACTAGCGAGCGAGCGCGCGGAATGCGCGCAGGTAACTGCGAATTTCCGGCAAGCCGCCAGCGCGTGCGCGCGTGCACCGCGCCTTCCTGCTCCTCCTGCGGCGGTGTATAGAACGGCCGCAGCTTCCTACCACTTCACTTCGGACCACCTCTCGATTTTCCATCAAGTTTCTCTCTTTCTCTTTCTCTCTCTCTCTCTTTTTCTTCCTGGGGTTTTCAATCCACTTGATCTCTCGTTCTATTTCGTTCTCTAAACTCTTTTTATTGCTCCTTCGGCCCTTTCACTATAGCTCGACACTTTTTCATTTATATACTCGGACTTTAAAGTTCCGCAGGAATAAAACGAATCATAGAAGTTCTCATCACAACTTCGTAAGTAACACTTTTTTTGAAATTTCATGCGTTTCTACTCATTGAGGTAAAAATCATAATAGGGGTTAAAAAGTTATGATTTTTACTAGTGGAAAAAGATGATTGCAACAATGCTTAGAGGATATACATTCATTTTATTTTGAATGAAATATTTTAATTCGCATAATATTATTATATTAAACAATGTTAATTTATTTCAAATATTTATATCAATAACTGGTAGTCAGTAAGAGGGTTCATATAGTACATTATACTTATGACTAGAAAAATGCTAATTTTTCAATAATAATCAAAACATTAACGATGGGCTACGCACTTGAGAAACTGGTGTGGGAGTAATTGCAAAAGTGAATTGATTTCGTGATGATTTTAAATGATTTCAAGAATCACAATGAAATCAATTTAAATTGATTCTACATAAAATTTTTACTTTTTTTAGTTACACTTTAAATTTATATAACATCCTATTCTAACGCTTCATAGTAAATAAACAAAGTGGACAATATTT